>VXAK01018973.1:0-43163 GCA_013399435.1 Arenaria interpres | reverse complement strand
CCACCCCCCCCCCCCCCTTTTTTTTTTGGAAAAGCTTTATTTTATTTCTGAGGGATGATTTTTTTTCTAATAATCTTCTGTCTTCTGCTGTTCAGTCGCTAGTTTAGGGGAGAAAGATTGAAGAGCACTGTCCTTTTACAAGTGCTTTTGATGAGTAGTGCATATTTCTCCAAGCTTCTAAGGTAGTGTAAAAATATAAGAATTTTACCCTTTTAGCTAGTTATTCCTTTTGATTACTTTTCTCAGTTTAATAAAATTTTATTCTTTAATTGCAAGTATTACATAGGTGTGATGAGGTTTTTTTGTATGCTTGTTCATTACTGTTATTCTGAGTTTTTTCATACTTACAAGGATATAAAATTTAATATTCTGTGTCCATGGTGGCTCTTGGATAACTTATTTTTAATCAGAACCTGTGCAATAAATCCTGATATATAAATCTAGAAATAATCCTTATTTTGAGTTTTGACTGAGAATTGCAGGGAGCAGTCAGTTACAATGATGTTTAGAGTGTAAAGTTTATCAAAGGTGGCCTTGAGTTAGTTTTTAATAGTTAGACACCTCAATTGTGCTTTGCTTTGGATATCAGTGTTCTTTATCGGATCTTGCTTTCTCTGTTCTATTTTCTCCATCTGCTAAATGGGAACAATAGCGCATATTTGCATTGCCTTGGTATCAGAGAGACAAATATGTTATAAATTTTGAGGTATAATTGGGAGATGCAACAATAACAGATTTCATAGAAGCACTCAAGATAAAAAGTTGAAACCTTTCAAAAACATCTGGTTTGTGCATATGGTGCTATACTGAATATTGTACCATAATCAGCATTAATAGATTGTACCTCTACATCTTTGCTCATCTTCAGTATTTCAGTAGCACACAAGTTGTGTTAGGCTTTATAAACACATTATGTGAATACTTAGTGTTATAGAAAAATGAACATACTAAGAATGGGAATAAAGGCAAAAAATATTCACAAGATATATTTCACACTTTGTTAATTTTGTTTGTTCCATATTGTGAATTTATGACATACCCTTACCTGCACTTTTATAGAGAAAATTTTAATTGATTGAATTTTGTAGCTATACTGGCAGAAGTTTGTATTGAGAAGCAATTTACAGGAGGGAGCTGCAGGCCACAACTGGAGAGGAACCTCAGGTGAAGCAATTTGCTTGGGAGACAGTGCAACCTGAAGACAGAAAAAATAATGAAGAGAAAACTGGACACGGAATCACTGGTGCAGCAACAAGGATAAGAACGACTGAGCAGAAGAAAAGAATGGTCACATAGGAAAGGGATGAACTCTGTGGAGACCTCAAGGCAAGACAGTGATTAGATGCACCAGTGAAGCATAAGCCACTGAGCGAAATGTAAGGGAGTTGAGTCAAATGGATGAGCCAGACAGACCACAATGATCTTTTCAGTGAGGTGAACTGGGGTAAAGCAGAAAAATCTCAACACCAGCCTCACTAGTGAACAGGGCTGAAAAGCCTACAGTGACAGGGCAGTGATTTGTTGCAGGAGGCAGGAAGATGCATCTATAAGGTATTAACTGTGCAGTTTAGTGTTTGCAGAACCTCCCAGTACTCGGATGACCAACTATGAAGTTAACAGTGCAATACTCCATGTGATTTGAGAAACTGTATAACATTATTATGTCATGTAAAATTCATTCTTGTATGTCCTGATGTATTGTGAGCCATGACATAACCCAATGGTTTGACACATCTGATTTAAGAGACTAACTTAAAATATTATAAAAGAATGTGATTTAACAATCAAAAAGATGTGTTGTAAAATACTCATATATATCAAAAAGAACACCCTAAGGTCGTTTTTAGACAGCTCATAATTTCAATATCCTATTGCACAGGACTGGAGAGAGTTTCATAATATATATGAATTAAGTTCCTACATCTACAAATTCTTTTGTCTTATTTTAACAATATCATAAAGTTTCTGCTAAATCACAATTTTTATCTGTCATTAAGATTAAAAGTATGTATTTTATGAGTAGCAGGAGACAAACCAATTTATAAGGAAAATGAGTACTTCTGAATAATTCTTAGTGTTACTTAATAGTCTGAAGATAGTATACTTATGTTTGTAACAACAGTCAGGTACTGTGTAAAATTTATTTGGGTTCTTTAATCATTCTCAGAAATTGACTTAAGATTTAGTTACAAGACGTCTTGAATAAATTCTTGCTATATGTTTTCTCTATCCTACCTTCCGAAGAAACGTACCAGAAGCATTCATCTCACCTCATTTTACACAGCTACAATGTCAACAACTTCATTCAACTTATTTGTATAACTCCCTGCTATTTTCAGTAAGATATATGGGCATTTCCAGAATGCACTTCATCCCAATGAAGAGATCTAAAATAAGTCAGATGAGTCACAGTACGAGTGTCTCTTCCTGTGAATTGCTGCCAAAGGGAGCCTGGGTGAGCAGTTCAGGTGCAGACATCTAATGTCTAAATAACTTAAGGGAGATGTAACCCATTCAGGAAGGCTGGTGACACTAATTGCTGGAAAAAACAGAGGGACATCATGAGTAATAAGAGACTATAGAAAGTAGGATGCACAGATATTCATGTGACAACAAGAATTACAGGAAGGAGCAAATCCAGGAAAGAAAGTTCATTTAAAGTTCCTGAGAAGCTAACCGACAGGAGCTCAAGCCACAGACGCCAAAAGCAGAAAACGGCCAAGAGCTTCATGTCAGGCAGCGGTGAAAGAAAGGAGATAAGGAGCCTACCAAAATGCTCAAAGAAAAATAGGAAATGGAAAATGTGGGATAAAATGGACAGGTGTCCCTTTGCTGAAACCAGTGAAAGAGGTCATACCGTCTCTTTCACTTCTTGCAGGGAAATGCTTTACACTTTTCTGTCAGGTTTATTGAGAATGAGAATGCAAAGAGGCCAGAACACCTTTGCCCCATCAGCACTACCTGGTGAAATGCATGAACTCACAGGCACAGGGCAGAGTAGCAACTCCAAAACTCTGATATTAGGCAACTTCCCTCCCAGTAATGCTGCTACCTCTAGCCTGTAACCCATGGTCACTTTAATAACAGACTCAGCTTTCTGATTTGCCCTAAATCTCCTTATAGTCAAAGGGAGTATTCTTTTTCCTTTGGCTTTCTCTGTGGTCAAATACGTTATTTCTATAATAACAGTCTTTATCAAGATCCTGATTTTGATCCAAATTTTCTGTCACAGACATGTATTTCTTTGCTTATGTGGGTTTATTTCACATCCTTAACATTAATTAAATGCAGAGAAGTGATTTTTTTCACATTCATATTCTTTTCTCAGATTTGTTCCTTTCCTTTTTTCTGAGTAATTGCAGTAGGATTAACTGCATTGTTAGAGTTCTGAATACAAATAAGAGGGCTTTTCCCTTTCTCTTCCCTGACTTCATTTCTATTACTGCAATCACAAGTATTGTTAACAACATTAAAGCCCACAGCAGATGTGAACCAGGCTATAGTGAGAGAATATTTTGATTCCACAAAAAGGTTCAGTGCTGAAACATAATGTTCTTGCTTCCCAGCTATTACAGGGCAAACTAGCATGCACTTTTGAAAGTTAATATCTAATTTTCTAGATGCCTGCTGCCAATTTGTTTTCATTCTACTTCAATATAGCAGGCAATGAGAAGGGATTTTGCAAAGATTACTACTGGGCTCATTATTATTGCACTAGGAGTTCTGGAAAACAAAATACCAAAACTCAGCTGATGATGACATAGTTATACAACAAAACCGGCTGCCCAGAATTCAGAGTCTGGAATGGGCCCCCAGAGGAGACCTCAGGCTCACACCCTACAACTTAAATAACTCCAACTTATCTTTTATGCTATGGTCTTAGTTTTATTGCAAAACTGGATTTGTGTTAGGAGCTGAAGGGCTATGAGGTCTTTAACCTCTCTTTTTGCCCAGTGCTTGGAATACGAAGGAGGCCAGGAGGGACAACTGAAAGCGACTGCCACCTGATGGCTGCAAGGGAACCCATGGAAAACAAGCTGCCTGCGAGCAGGTGGAAATCCTACAAGGCAGGATCCTTTTCAAGTGTGCACAGCAGAGGATAACAGTGATTTAATGGCCATGGTGGCCAAGCTATCCTCACAGACTAAGCACTGCTGCCTGCAGGCTCCCAGCCAGCACATCCACCTTGTGTTGGATCTTCCCTCTCTCCCTGCTCACTCCTTCATCTACCATGCAGACAATGAATAAAACAAAGGGGGGTGGGTTTTGTAACACTGTGGGAATTACCAGTATATTGATACTTCTGGAGTGGTTTGCCTCTACCAGTGGAGACCAATGGATCTGCTGGTTCCAGGACAGAAGAAAGTAGATTCCTTTTTCCCTGGAAGATTTCCTGCAAAAAGTGGAGGTTGGCTTGGCCCCTTCTGTTGCTAGAAGTTATTTACTAAATATGACTGGGAACCATATTTGAATTTCAAGTTGGCAAAGTCTTTGAAGTTTTATATCATATGTAGTATTTTGGTTTAACTGTATTCCAGTTCTTATCCAGCTTTAATTATTCCATTACCATAATATCTATCTGAAATGTACCTCAATGTTTCAAAGTTGAGGTTAGGACAATCATGATTAACCAGCAGTTAATAAAGAATAGGGAAAATTAAGGAGATAAAAATCCAAACCAAAACAAAACCAAAAAGTGTTAGATACCCTTTTAAAATCTGTAAAATTGCATGAAAGAATTGCGTGAAAATTGGTTCAAGTTTAAACCACAGAAAACACTCTGTAATACTTTCTCTACCACAAATAGGTATAAGCAAAGTATTTTCAGTAGCCCTGAAATGCTGTTTTCTTTTCTAATTAAGGAAAAGATCTTTCTAAGGATGTCTACAGAATAATACAAGATGCTCTGAGAACATGCCGAATTATAGTGGAAATGTGTTTGTTCCCAGTGTGAGTAGAAGCACTTGAGATCCTAGTTGCTTAGTGGAACGGAGATATCAGATGCTGGCACAAACCTTATTCTTTCAGATAATTCAGCAACACTAGACATTTTACTCTAGGCCAATTCTTTCAAGCAACACTCAAATCTAACACATTTATTAAAGTTTAGGACCTCTGTGAAGGAATACTTATATGACCACAAGCAACTCTGTTACTGTGTTTTGAGAAGATACCTTCCCCACTTTCAAGTGGAGCTGAGCCAGCTGAATGTGTGCACACTCCTCGGTCCACTGCAAACTGGCGCTGATGGGTCTCTTCCCAGTTTTGACAGCATGCTTATAGCAAATTCACAGTTATGTTACTTATGACAGGGGTGTATAATAATCTTTTTCTTCATGTAGGATAAAATATCTCGATTAAGCAGAAGTGGCTGTGAAGGACACAAATACATTTGTAGGCGGCAATGGAAGATCTGGGAATTGAAATGTCTGATTTCCAGCTCAGTAAAACTTCTTTAACTGGAGCATTATGTAATAAAGACCAGCTTTCTAATTTTGTATTTACCTACCTTCACTCATTTCCCTCCTTACCCCAAAATGTATTTTATAACCTCAGGTGTGGAAAATAAGTACAATAAACTTCCAAATACATGAGCTGTAAGGATAAAGGAAATGCAATGATAGTTGCTGAAAAAGGGCGAGGAAAGACAGGATCCTCACAAGTAGTGGCATTAAACCTTTGATGAAGTAATTAATGACATTTTAAAAGCTCTCCCACTCACAGTACATTTGTTTCTGTAATTGTGATACACTAGGAAATTTGGTGTTCAATTGCCCTGAAACTCATTCGCAATCCCTTGATAGTAGCTAAGTAATTCCTGTACATTCCCAATGACAGAGAACATTTTTAACCTACATTTCCATATTAATCCGGTAATGCTTCCATACTGTTTCAGGGAAAATGCTGCTTGCTCTGCAAGGTCATTCCCCAAAGAGCAGCTCAGAAGTGACAACAACATATAAATGAACGCTCTGCTCCTGTGCACCACTTCTCTTGTCCTTACCATTCCAGCAGATCCTAAAAACAGATGACTTGCCAAGTGCCAAGAATCACAGACCAAATTATGCAAATGCCTTTTTTTAAGGGTGGAGGAGAAAAACGTCTTCCAAATAGATTCTTATCTGTTTGCTTTTTTTTTTTTTTCACAAGTTCATCGGGATGATTTATTTTCTATCAAGATTCTTCAAAACGGAAGGCAACAGGAAACTTGTGGCTGCTGATAAGCGAAAACAGCCTGTTTAAGACATCTTCTATTTTCAGAAATTCTTCTAGGCAAGAAATCTTTATTTGGCTCTTTGTTGGACCTGTGAGTTAATTTTAGAGCTGTTACCCTGGAAGTCCCTCAATGCTGGAGTTCATCAACAGCAAACATACAGCTAAGAAAAAAACAACGTACTTCTGTGGGAATGCTGGGAATTACACTGTGCACTTAATGGATCCCCTGGCAACATTTATACAACCTAGGTTAGGCAAAGTCAGTGACTCTATCACTGCAAAGAGGACATGCCTAGGTAGCTAAACTATTATTCTGTGACCTGTATAATGGGAAAGGCATGCCCCCACAGAGTAGGCCAAATGCTTTTTTTTTTTTCCTTCAATTTAGAGAGCTTCAGCATTGCCGCAGCTGTATCTTGTTGCTGTAATCTAGACATTACTTTTTGATATCAGATAACTAATTTTCTTTTGTCTACCCCTCCAGGGCAGAAGTTCTCAATTCTTTGGTCCACAGAGTACAACAAGGCATGTCTTAGTTGTCATCTCCTCATATTTCATACAAGCTGCTTCCTACCCAATATTGCTAACTGTAGTATAAACATTTTGATTGATTTGCCTAATAGTCAAATGATTAAAACCTCTATTTGCTGTGGTACTGTACTGTTTTCTGCTTATAACTATTTCATGCTGGGCTTTGCTTGATTTTTGTTCAGATTTTAGTGAACCTCAACCAGTCCGGTGGGAGCCATCAACTCTGGGCACCCTCCAGGGAGCATGAAGGAGAGCAAAGGATGTAATTCCTGGCCACCACCCAAAGATCAATGCATTATCTACTACAACAGATAACTTCTGATTGTTTTCTTGTAAAGATTTTGTCATAATATTTGTATGATTTAGTAAAAAAACATTCATATACATCAACTGCATGATATAAAATGGGATGTCGAATAAATCTGTGATAGACGATACTATACTGCACTCAAAGACTTTTCCCTTTCAGAGAAAAGAAGTTCATTTGTATATTGAGCTACAAATTATGAGATTAAAATATTTCTAGGGGGAAACTATATTGTCCTTGTCACAAAAACAAGCACTACACAGTGACTACCAAAGATGAGGTAGTGGCATTCAGGTGTTCGGATTCAGTGAAAGAGCAGTCTATGAAAGGAAAAGGTGAAATCACCTTTCACTGCTACCTGTGCAAATGAGGAAAAGTGCATGTAAATCAAGTACTTTATTTCTGTCTATAATAAACATGAGAACAGAATAAAGCACAAGATGTGCCCCTCCCCAAATGAAGATGCTTCAGAAGGCCTGTGCGCTTTTTATCTCCCTTGCATACACTTACATTTTTAATGCCACAAGGCGTACATTAAATTAAGGATTCTTGTGTATGCCATTATAGCATTTTAAAGAGTTTGTTCAGCAGCTGTTGAAAATAAGTATCAGCCACTCTGGGCAATTAAATTTCATAGCTCAAAATGACAGAAGGAGCATTCTCCATTAGCACAAGCGGTAGGGAAGCAGATATTATCTGAACTTGGAAATTATTCTCGCTAAAGGAAAACTGGAAAGGCCATTGTCACTTACCAAATAAAATCATTACTTTTAAAATAAATATTAATTAATGTTATATACTAGAGGGATGAAGAGATACTGAAACTATTAACTGCTCCGTTTAGCTGTGTTGCATATAAAAAACATTCATTTAGGTTTTCAGGAACAAGGACTTTCCTTTTGTCACTTTTTTATACCGTTCCCAGTACAAATGAGCTCTAGTACCAGTCAGTGAGCCCTGTAGTCTATTACAAGATTGATTCTTTTACTGACATGATGATAGAAAAGCTAGCAGGACTATTGTGTTTTCACAGGTTTCATTTTTACAACAGAACAGGAACTTCAATGGAAATAACTAGAACCCAAAAACATTCCCACCCTCCCTAAATCACAGGTTGTCTAAACATTATATATTGTTTAAAATTATTTGGCTGATCAGGAAAACAAAGTCACCATATGTTTTTCACATTCAATAGATCTCCAGATGGTATGATTAACAATGTACTGTAATTACATGATGTACAGAATTGACATTATTTACATTAATTACATAGAACCATAATTAATAAAGGAGAAGGTGGCAGAGATGCTTTCTGGCATCAGCTACTATCTTATCATCGAGAAAGACACATGCAATATCTGCCCAGCTCTGTGTATAACTGCAGGTGAATAAATAGTGTCACATCATCTCTTGGAAAATATCTAAGGCATACACGAAAGATATGGCACACACAGCTTGAGTCACAGGCAAGGTGAGATCTTTAATGTAAAGCTACCTTAAAAGTAAAAATAAGGTAAAGGATCTCAGCCATTGCTTAAACCCAGAGGGGGGAAATAAAAGAGAAAAGAGGTATGGAAGGGCTCTGCTATCTGGTTACCCACAAATCTGGAACAGCAGAGCCCAGCAGCGGTAGAGACTGCACAAGCAGAGCAACATGTGCCCCAAACATAGGGTGGTGCTGGGAGTCCTGGGCTTCATGAACTGCTCTGGGGCTCTACAGGCACGGGGGTGATTAACACATTTTTCTTTATTCCTCTGAAATTTTTCTGTAACATCGTTTTCCATAGGCTGAAATTATATCCTGCAATATGTAAGGAGGAACAGGGCTACCTAATGTTAGTATATTGGTGCCTCCCCATCGCTTCTGCAGGAAACTAGGGTGTGCCAGCCCCAGGCAAGAAGAGCTTGGTTAACTCATCACCATCCTGACCTTAAATCCCAGAGCACTTCTGGCTCCTAAATCGGGTACCTATGGTACATCATCTGAATGTAGCCCTTTGTTCCCACTCTTAGCACACTCTCAGATTAACATGCTTTCAGTTAATATCCGCAGCGCACTTTAGCACTGCCTGCCCATGACAGGAGTATGGGGAGAAACATTCTCTATTGTACTATTTTATATCTTAATCTTACAATTTATATTTTTTTCTATCTGCTGTGCTGTGGGCATAAAGATCAAGCCTAGAATACTTAATTTCTTACAAGAGAGTTCCTTTTTGTGTTTTCCCTATAATTTCAGGCTAATAGCTATTCTGCAAAATTTACTGGTCTATTCTCCATGTGCCATCTTAGGATTTGCATACATAAGTCTTATCTCTGAAAATGGTGCTGGGAAGGACGTGCAAAAATCACCACACAGAGATATGAAATAATGCGACTCTTAAGGCTTATTTATTTCACACTGGAAAACATGTTACAGTTATTGCAATAATCTCCACAAGTCTGATTTGGGATATGAAAGAAACAGGTATTTCATATATTGGTGTGTAACTTCATTTAATGATTACTGTAAAATCCAGAAAACCTTTGCTATCAAAAAATGTTGATGCATTTCAAGGGTTTCTTATCCATTATAATACATATTCTCACTGGTAATTAATACTCCTTTATTTCTCCATATATACAGCATTCTTTTCTTTGTATTATCTTTCATACAGTCTAGATACAGTGTATGCCATTTTAGATTAATAAAATTAGACTCCTGCAATAATTCTTCACAGAAGCCAGTGATAGTATTAATCATTCCTTCAAATTGTTCTTCCAGACAGTGTAATGTTCTTCCAGTAAAATGTACAAGATGTTCTTATTGAACATTTCATTAACTAGTTCCCTTAGTGATCTTTAGAGTATGTTTACTATGGCATCTGTGTATATGCAAAATATTTAGAACTTGCTTTAAATTCTTCATACAATGGTCTTGATATATAGATTTTCCACATTTTTCACTGCGACAAAGTGTTACTTATGCATTATACCATAGGTACATAGCTCTGTTTTGAATTTCTACTATAATCTACCCATTTCTTTTCTATGTGAGCAGCTGAAAAATGTGGGTCAAGGGTAAATCTTTGCCTAGTGGCAGTGAACAGTGAAAGCTGAACCTATCTGATCTGGTAGATGTCTGTAATCACGTGAGCTGAAATTGCTGTGGATCAGATGTCAATTCTATTTGAATATTTGGAGAATCAGCAAAGTGAACTTGCTGCTAGCTGGTAAACATTTGTTAACTACAGTGGTTAATTTTTAACTCGGGGAGGAGGTCTAAAGGTATAGCAAGTTGTTAAACCTGTAGTATTTTTAAAGTAAAATGCCTTTCTGGCTTTCAGTAGCTGATGACAGCCAATCAATACCTTAGGGTATGTTCATATATTCATGGGGTCGGCAAATACACTTTCTTGAACTTTAATCTGCAGGCTATCTAACTTCACAAGGAAGTATGGTTAATAGGGTTTAGAAAAACATCACAGCCTGAAAACATTTTCTTTTCTGAAAAACAGAGGGGTGTTACCCCTTGCCCTTCGTTAAGATAGTTGTTCAAATATTTAAGTTTCTGAATGGGCTCAGAGAGCTTAACCAGAAGAGGCCTCAATCCCAAGTGTGCCCCCATCCATGTCACACCATCCCGAACAAAGACATTTGCAGGCACTCAAAAGCAGAGGAAATTTTCTAGTTAAGCTTTTGCAAAGGTCTGAGCTCCCAAGTGAGAAAAGGAGCAGAGGATCTTTGAGAAGAAAGGCAAAAAAAAGGCAAAGATGCAATCAGAAAAACCGTAGAGGACCTTGGCGACTGACAGGGACAAAGAAATACCTGAAGTCACTGTTAAAGGTAGAAGAGGGTGTCTCTCAGAGCTCCATCCCCACCCATACCTGGTGCTGGAGGGCATAGCAGCACCTGCTGGGCACTACACCCCTGTCAGCCAGTTCCCTTTGCCAGCTGTCCTCACCACCCGCAGTTTCATAATTGGGGCTTATATCAGGAAAATGGGTGCTGCAGGTCTGAGATGCTCTGGGCTACTGGGGATGCCGAGGGGCATCCATGCTCTCACCCTGCCATGCAGGTGCAGAGGTACGGGGCGCTGCCAGAAGCTTGCCTCCCAGTGACACTGGGAGGTTTTCCATGTTAGGCGGGATTTAGGCAATTTACCAAAACTGTCTCAGAGTTTGGACAGGACATGAGTACCTGTACCACGAAGTGGGGTGGTCTGGAGCAAGCCTGAACACTGAATGGTACCTGTTCAAGATGCGGGAAGGAAGGACCTGAGACATATATTGGTGTAGCGAGGAGCCAGCAGCGGCCATACTATGGATTGTCATCTGGGACATAAGTAGAGTGAAGGTATTTCTGTTGTAAGGCAGGATTTCATAGGATTGGATTTAATCTGCATGATCTGATTTGCATAGGTGGTGAAACCCTGCAACTCCTTTTGCCTTCAATATTTAGATCAGGGATATTATAAGACAAACTATGGATTGAAAAACACAGAATATGTAACAACCGTTTTCCAGAACTCTCCTCTGATGCAAATGCTTGTTTTGAGACACCTACACAAAAAGAGCCATCTCCATAGAAACCTCCTGAACCTTATGTCTTAAATAACTACTTTAAAGGGCTTATCTTGAGAGTTATTGAGGACACTCAGCTCTCACTGTCTCCTAAAATAACAATAACTCTAGAAACTGCAGTGCTATTTTCCACTGCTTTTTGACAAAAATATAGCCATTCAACTCAGATTAATGTAAAGAGTTCAATATTTTAATAAACTGAAAAATAAATCCCCTCACATATCCAAATCTTCTTTAGCTTGTTTTGTATATTTTTTCATCTGATCACATTCAGATAATGTACATACAAACTTAAGTGATTTTCCACTGAATTAAACATCAGATACCGGCCTCAGACAGTCAACTCTTTCTGTGTAGTCGATAGAGAGAATCAGGTACTTGCAGACAAATATTTATTCTTCCAAGTTCAGATGCCTTCTTTGCACAGAGTATCAAGGAAGCCTCAGTAACACAGATGACTGAGGTGCCTAACTTCTGGATGAGAAAAGCTAGATGGGATGAATTCTGCTTCTTGTGCTAGTCAACTGCTAGAGCCACAGCGTCTGTGACCCTAGCTAAACATAAGACAGCCAGCTTGATTCTTATAAAACTCCAATAAACAAAGGCTCTTTGTAAATCATGTGTAGAATAGTCTTCAAATAACAGTAGTAAATACGTGTGGTGAGTAGATAGGATTCTTTACAAATTTGTGTTATGAGGTCTTTTCTTGGTTGTGGGAAAATTAAACGGTTTCTTCAAATACTTTGTGTATCTCTGTTTACTGGTTATGACTTACTGGTTACTCCTTGAAATCAACAGGAATTTAAGTGCTTCCTGACAGCAAGGTAATGTAATACATGATGTCACACAGGGCCCAACACTATGAGGTATCGAAAAGTAAAGTGCTGAGTGACTTCAGTTCCTGTTGGATTAAGCAGAGCCTGACTGGATGTTAACAGGACTTGGAGTCCTCCATGCTCAGCTCTTGGAGGGCCTCTCCAGCATCTTCACGCAGGATGTGCCTATATAAGAAGCAACTAGAAATGGTGGGAGGGTGTTTGCTTCTTTAGAGATTGGGAAGAACTGTCAGTACAATTCTTTTACCTCTCCAAATCCCACTTCATGCTCTGGCCAGTAGGTTTATAACATCCTAAATTACTCCTATGATATGGAATACTGTTAGCACAAAATGTCTTGATTAAAAGCAGTGCCTTTCACAGTAAGTTAAAACCAAAACCCACTTGGCTAACTCTGTTAGCTAACTCTGTTAGCAAGTATCCTCTGTGTGACTATTCTTGACTCCTCAGCCACTCTTAAAGATTCATCTTTCAAACTGGAGATTTTCCTTGGTGTGTGAGCAGACTGAATAACGCTAAAATCACATGTGACAATGCAGATTGCCTGCACAGAGGAAATACTGAACAGAAAGGGTGGCGTTTGCACCACTGGACAAGAGGTGCAGAACAAAAGATAACCTGGACTGTATTTGCTGCGACAGCTTCTCCCTGGTCCTTGGAAGCCTAGAGTTGTTCTACAGCATCGTGCTTTAAATAATAAGCTGTACAGTAAGCTCTCAAGAAGCCTTGAGTGGCCAGCTGGGATCATAAGCAAGGCCTCTAATGCTCTGGGACTGGAGCCAGCGTGTCTGTGAGGTGATGCTCTGTGCCATGTAGATTTACTGGCAAAGGTCAGCTCTAGCTTTGGTTTTAGATCTGTGTTCCACATCCACAGAAATATGCAAACATGCCTGAAGGTTTGCAAAAAGTTCATGAGCCAAATGATAGCACCATGGGGTCACCGAATACTTTTTGGCAGTGACCTCTGGAGGTCATCTAGTCCTGGCCTTGCTCAAAGCAAAATTTCAAATCTTGAAACAGGTTGTTCAGAGCTATGTCCAGTGGATTATTTTAAAAAGATCCCAAGGATGGAGATTGTACAGCCTCTTCAGACGTGTTCCAGCGCATGATGACTTTTATTTTGAAATTTCCATTTCAAAATAATTACATTTTTAAAAAAGAAGGAAAAAGCTCCTTCACTGACCATCTCCACAAAACAAAAGCAAAACAAAACTTTCTTTTCAAACCAGCTCTATTGCCCAGTCCTGAAAATCTACACAGCTTAATCCCGAAGCAGCTAAAAGCAACGTAATACTCTATATCAAAGGATAAATAACAAGATTTGTAGATAGAATTAGGTACAGAATTGAAGACTATCTATCTCAGGTTTACTTCTGAGCAAGGATTTCCCTTGGACTCAGGCCTAGAGTCATTACTCAAGAATGCTTCCCCCAGTGACAACGGCCCAAAACAACGAGCCGCATGGAAGGCAAGCGGAGTGGTTGTGCGGTACTGCCATGAGCTCTAAAAAGAGAGCAATAAAGCAGATGTCTGCTCAGGATTAGAGGGCACTGGAGAAGTAAGTGTTGGTGATAAGTATGCAGCAGCTTATCCCTGTAATATCCAAGCAACTTCAGAGCATATGATCATTTACTGCTGCCTTTCTTTTAAGGATGCAATAAAATGTACATTCAATTAGGTGGAGGTTTTTTAAATTAACTTGTGATTTGATTGTCTGGGGCTTTTCAAGGATCTCACTGACAGGCCCATTTCAAGAAAGTATTGAGCGCTGGCTGACTGGAATTACCCAGCCATATCTAGTTGTTGAGTTATACATCCAAAACCACTGTTCATTATTTACTGAGAGAATTTAGCTCATAAGCACAAGAATACCCATCAGTTTGCAAAAAAAAATACTCTCACTGGCTAGTAATGAGTTCTATGAGTAGCTTCAGGCAGCATCTCCCACAAACCGCCACTCTTTTGACACAGAGGTTAGCAGCTTTCCATAGTCACCCGCAACTCCAGTTAATATGTAACATAACATATGTGTAACAAGAGACTAAGGCATAAAGGGGAAAGGTTACCTCTGCTTCAGAAAAGCTTTGATGATGCAGTTTCTACAATCTGCTCTACCGTCTTGGAAGTGCACATGCACAGTAAATTTTCCTTTCCAATTCCACTAAGGCTATGTTAAAGTGAGTATGAATAAGTTTTAATTACCAAGGCCAAAAAGGGTGTGTTGTTCTTAATGCTTTGCCTAGACACATCAATGCTTTATGTATGACTTTAAACCCTGAAAAGACTTCTTTTTCATCATCCCAAAGAAAATGCAGGAAGATGATGGGATAGGCAGGCACCATTTTTCTCGAACCAAAGGTGACCTTGGTGTAATATAACTGCTTATTTTGTCCCTTCTAACTCCTGTCTGTCTTTACCTTTTGCTAGATCGCAAACTGTGAAGGGTAGGGACCATGTCTTTCTCGTATTTTTGTTTTCTACTTAACACAGCAGGAGCCAGGGGACTCTAGACTCTACTACAAAATGGTACTGATAAATGCTTGTTTGGATACCAAGAAATGTGACAGCAGCAAACACATTTCTAAATGTTTTGCCCTGCAGTTAGAATACGTGTTTGCTCGTCTCAGCAGAGCACGTTAGCTGAGGTTCAGTGACTCACTAAACTGTAGTCACGTGGGCTTTTTGTGAGCTTAGAGTGTGGACAGAGGTTGCTTATATCTGCCTGCCATGCACGCATGGATGTAGCCCCAGTCCGTTGTGGGTCTCCATCCAAATTCTAGACCCGCACAGATAATGGGTCTTTTTCAGCACGGTTGCTGAGTCAAAAAGTGTGTATGTGTGTGTGTTGTGGAGCGAGGGGAGCCAGCAATGTGCAAGCAATGTTATTTCATTCTGCTTTAGCACGAAACATTTCATTTTAGGGGAACCCTTCAAGTCAAGTGGCTTTATTTCTGGTGGTTTTGGGGAGCTCTCCTGCTTTTGCAAGGCTACAAGCTCTGGCCAAACAGTAGCAGCAAAAGTGTCCATAACTGCATATTGCAAACAAGACCAGCTACTGACATTGCAAGAAGACTCTGGATAGCTGTGCTTCATGCAGGGTCAGAAAAGGTGTGAAGTGCAGCTGGCACCACAGAAGGAGCAATTCTGTTCCACCAGCTGCGTCCCACCAGCACGGCATGTTGCTGCAGTGTTAATGCAGTGCTTTGGGGAATTCCCCGTGCTCCCAATGTAGACGTGACCAAGGGCAGATTTGCCTCAAGACCTTCAGACTTTTCCACTTTGTAGTGCAATGAGTGGTCCAAATCATGAAATAGGGGAGCCTCTGCACAGCCCATCTTTTCCTCCTCTGACATTGCTTTTTCCTTGCTCTATGCAGCTTTAGATGCATGTGCTTCTGAGCAAGCATAACTCCAGAATACCAACTTTCTCTAAGCCATTCAAAGATTTTTTTTCTGCCTTATGTTAATAGGATAGTTTTAGTATTAGAACCACCAATCAGGGCCCGTTCTCTCTTTGTCAGCTGGTTTTCTGATAAAGCTATGACAAGAGATGGGCACAAGCTAGAGCTTGCTCCCAGCCTCATGGAAAAGAGCTTATAGGAAATGCTGCTGGTCTGGCAAATTAAGCCTAATATACCTACTGCACTCCTGATCAGTCAGTCAGATGCATTGAACACATGTGTAGAGGCTGTACATCACCTGTGCTGGGAGTTTCATTTCAAGGCACTCATGACACAGAGTTGTTTTGAACTCACGCAATAAATCCTGGTCTCAAAAATTGTTATTGTACAAGCAAAACTGTATGCAGCTTGATGGAATTGTTTTGTGGTTTAGGACAGCTACTTGACACTCTTTTTGGCATCACTGACCTCTTTCTCTTTGTCATCACTGACATCTACATATAAAAGCAGTAAAAACCCAGTTCCTGACATTTTCAGGTTACTATTCTTAACAGGTTGCATCATACTTCCTACAGCCAGCGTCAGTTGCTTGGCCAGCCCCAGGCAGGCTCTGCCCAACGCACCCAGGGTGCTGGAAAGCCAGTGAGCTCAGCACCCAGCATGGTTTGGCCCTACTACAACAAGGTGACCTGACGAAGGAGCAACCTGGCGGCCGGCATAGCTCTTTGGAAACAGGTGGCAGTGTGATCAAGTCATTTCCTCTCCACCAGCATCCTGGCAGCTGCCCTCTGCGCTGGACCAAGCGCTCTGGCCTCTGGCCAGCACAGGTTTGTGAGTTCCTATTCTAAAGGTCAAACACAGTTTCCACCAGCAAAAAAACCTGCCTCCCTCGGAGCAGAAAAAAACCCCAAAAAACCAAAAAACGGGTGGGGGAAAAAAAACACACACACACACAAAAATAATATTAAATGACTGTCTCAAAGGAAATGGGCAGCTGTGTGTTACAAGTAAATTCCAGTTGTTGCAACTGGGTTTTGTTGCAATCCTGCAATACCAGCAAGCAGACACATAGTGGGGAGAGTTGGAAGGGTGATGTGCCTAACATTTGAGGAAACCATGAAGAAACCGCCATATAAAACAACTTGTTCCTGCAAAACTATTAATGGAACAAAAAGTGTTATTACACAAAACATAACAGAAAATGTAACAAAGTAGGAAGATTTCTTCACAACCCTACATAGAACTTGCAAATTTTTGAATAACATACAATAGCTTTTTTAGAAAACAAGAATCCTGTCTATACGTGATCAAATAGTCATAATTTCATAATATTGTTGTTTTAGGTAATCAGTTTGCCCAAAATTTTTTACTGTTATATATTATATTTTTATAGTTTTCTTCTCAGACTATTTTTTTTTATTTCAGCTAATATAGTTCAACTATTTCAAACCCCCCAAAATAGAGAAAAATATAAAAATGTCAGGTTATCTTAAACCCCTTTACTGAAAGGCCATACCTCTGAACAGAGTCCAAAGCATGGTACCATCATATTTGCCAGAACATACATTTTCCTACCCAATAAACTGCTAAATCTTACAAAATCTCTGTTCAATGGAGTCTTGAAAACTAACAGCAGAATTCTCTGAAGATTTTCATTATAATCAACACTCTCTTTGCCTCAAATTCCCCAAATGTCTATTTGTCACAAAGCGGGTGGGGCAAAGACCTTATGAAATAATGGTGATTGCTTAATGAAATACAGAGAATCATTCACATTTGCCAAAGGGTTGCATGAGTGAGTTCAATTCTGGCATGCAATCATATCTTAATATCTGCTTTCTGAATGAGACATTTTAAATATTTTTATTATTATTAAGATTGTTTAGGTAATGTGCTTGTGCTGAGACTAAGTACAGACATACAAGTGAAAGGGTTATACTTACATTGCATTATGCTGGGACATGTGAAGATACCCCAGCTAGTGCCACACAAGCTAGGTCTGAAATTGAAAGTAACAAATGCTGTGCTGGCCATATAATTATGCCAGTGCAGGTCTTCTGGGATTCCCTCTTGTTTCAAGTCTCTACACGGCACTGATCAGACATAGCTAGACATGGCCAAAAATAACATCAAAATTGAAGTATGACATTTGTATTAGCAGAAAAAGATAAACATGTCAGTGCAAGATACAGTTCTACCTTGGCCTCTCAAATGTAAGGAAACATCCTCATGTATACAGAAAACATCATTATTTCCTAGGTCAAACCATGCAAAAATTGAAATGGGCCTTTGCGAGAAATAGGATTTGACTTCTTGAGGATATATAGAATAAAAAACAGTCTATAATATAGCCACTTTCAGAATGCTGAATGCCTGAGTTCAGATTGCAGATATAGATCTCAAAATAATATAGAAATTGAAAGAATTACTGAAAAGTGCCTAAGAAAGCAAAATAACTTTCTTTAATCAGTTAGATTATATGCTGCTACTAGAACAAGTGCGGTCCAAGCCACATGACTGCTGTCGTATGAGTAGATGAATGGATGAATGAATGAATGAATGAATGAGTGAGTGAATGAGTGAATCATTACAAGGTCTATTACGAGCAGACTCAGTGTTATAACGAAGCCTGGAAAAAATCTGAGATTTCTTATGTACCTGATTACCATTAAAATGAGAAAACAGCTGTACAGACAGTCTTTTAGAGAAAGCTTTTTCTAAGAATGTTTACTTTAACGTTAATTTACAAAGTCAGGTCACTGTGTTTTTAACACCAATGAAATAGTGTCTCTAAATAAATGTGAGGAAAAAAAAACCCAAACCATGACCTTTAAAATGTTTTTGAAATCTTTTCATCAAAATTAAAGGTTTGACAGATAAGATATATGAAGATGTCAGCTTTGTAGTTAGAAGTCTCTATGTTAAAGTAAAATAGGTAATTCAGATTTCACCTCTTGCTTTGCCATGTTAGAATTGTGCAACAAAACCTTTCTGGATGGTTTTCTTTGACTTTGTTCCACCTATGCCTTTTGCCGTGGGTCATTCATTGCTCAAGCCTGTAATAGCAATTAAGGTCCTTGAGACATGACCTGACTCTTGAAATTAGTTGAAAGTAGTCGATAGACTGTTCATTAATGGTGTAATGCCATAAATGTAATTTCTTAGGCTAAAAATACACCACTCAAGGCAACTGCTGAGACTGAAACAGACTAGAGATACACACATACACATAGGTCCCTGGTTTTTACAAGGGTTTGTGTGAGTGAAGGGCCCTAATCCGCAGTCTCTGTTTCTAACACTCAGAAGGTAGACGTCTTTGTGTCCAACCCATTCTGAAACCCAGGAGAAGGTCTGCATTTCCTGAGACAAACACTCACTGGCTTCAGGAATGGTCCATACTGCAATGCTTTTTTGGGCATCTACTTTGAATTTTAGAATAAGAATCTGAGACACACAAGAAGAGGACATTTCTAATTTTTTCATTTGTTTGGTTTTCCTTACAGCTGTAAAATTTCCAGATAACAAAGCAAGTGTTACATTGAGGGAACCCAATGGCACGGAGAGTTCCTAGATTTAGGTTGAATTTCTGAACAACAGCTGAAATATTTCATTTATGTTGAGGTACCTGTGCAGAGAAATATACACATTTATGCTTAATAGAACACTTCAGAATCACACAGGTAGTGAGAACTGTCTACTTATTCATTACAAAGGTTACATTATTTTTATGTTACCAGATATCTCAAAAGAAAGGCTTAGAAATTTGCAAGAAATTCACCAGTTGTAGTGGCTGAATGAAATAAAGATCTAATATTTCCCTGTAAATGTTATAATTTGAAGCAACATCAGAGAAAACATTACCCCTGGAGAGCAGTTAGCCACTTAGAATAGCAGAAATCGTGACAAGCAACAACAATTCTCTATAGTACTTGTAGAAATGCTCAGCTCATTATGCAACTATGCTTACTTGAATGAAATGCAGCAGTGATCAATAACTGTTTTCTTCTGCAACATCATCAAGTTCATTTTGAAAAGAGACTTCTTAAAATCCTTAATTTTAAAATATGTTTTCCTATGAGTGTAACTATTGCTAGATCTCATCTGCTTTGTGTTCATTAAATGAAAAAAATACCAAAAAAAAAGATCATTTTTCGTCATCATTCTTTTTGTTCTGAGAACAAGGAAGTCTTATAGTTGTGAAAAAGATCAAGGGCCTCCTAAGTCTTCAGCACCTAACACATCAAGTGACACTCCCCTGATCATAAGATTAAATCAAGTCACAGGATGTGTGCCCTACGGATATTGGTTAAACTGTTCTGGAGCTGAGTGGATTAGACTGGCATCCTGCGTTTTACTTGAAAGTGTACCATGCCAGAGAGGTCAACAATGTTTCAAGGAAGTTGTTAATTGAAATCAACCAAATGAGACAACTCTCTTCCTGGAGGAAAACTTTGTCTGGCCCTGATTTGCCTTCAGGATAATACGTATCAGAACCGTCATTTAGGCATTTAGACCAGAATTTTTTGCACAGAAAAAGCAGCAATTCATGCATTCTAACAAATCTCTCCTGACCTTCAGAAAACTACTGCAATTTTTGTGTATATCTTCATTATTCTTATTCAGGGATAAAAATCAGGATAGCTTATGATAGCAAGATTTTACTTATTGTGTTTGCAAACTTGCAAATATGGCAACTTCTGTTGTTGCCTATCAGTTCTTGCAGGTAAGGTTTGGATTAAGTCAATGATTTCTGGATATTTCCCAAGCAGGAACTCACTGGTAGGGGTTTCCAGCATGAGCTTTATAGGCTTTGTATTTGTAGGACACAGAGAAGTGCTAGTTCTTGAAGGAAGCATAAAATGGAGGCTGTGACCAGTTGTGGTCAATGTCTAGGCATGTCTAGGCACTTTTTTTTTTTCCCCTGGAAGAAATGAACACTATCTTCATTTCTGGAAAAGTGCCAACTTAGTAATCTTTTTCCTCTTTTCCTACAGCTGAGAGCAGACTCCGAGAGCTGAGGCCCTTGGAAAGGTTACAGACAGTCCCTATATCTGAGCCATTTCCAGGAGAACACAGTTGCAGATTCCCATCATCATCACTGAGGCGGGATTAAGTCCTCCTGCATTTTCCCCATGCTATCGCCATGGCAGTTGTATTTCTGTACTGAAGTAATGATCCCAGTCTAACCTAATCATGTTAAGTGGTGAGTAGCTCAGTTAATGAATTTTAAGAAAGCACTTTGAAAACCCTTCATGAAAGGTATGCCATTAACACACTGGTCTTGTTGGAAAGCCTGGCACTGGCTGTGTTATGGACCAGTTGTTGGCTCTTCATGTCATTTCAGGGCCAAATCATGCTAGGTGCATACTCTCCCTGTAGTTTCATTTCCACCAATAGATAGTTGGCAAAGTGCTCATCCAGATAAAGTATCCAGCGTGTCCTCCTGAATGTTCATGTCTTGGAAACTAGAGAAATAACTTAGTTTGACTGTAGTTCCAGTGAGGTTGGGTTCTTGGGAAGAGGTAACGTCTTCTATTAGACCAAAGGATATAATGGGAGAAAAATCTATACAACTTAGTGTACACAGAGATTTTTTTTCTCTGTAATCCTCATAAGGAAAAAAAGGTTTTGTCCTTTTCCACAGCTGAACTGTGGTTTGCTCTTCTTGTCTGAGATTTCACCTCATAAATGTTGCTGCTCCAGAGGGAAATTGTACTTTAAAACTATAATAGTCCATTTGTCTTTTTCATGCTCTTTAAAACGTTTATTCTCAAGTCTTAAATTATTTCTGTGTCACAGGATTGCATGTTGTGACTTTCAGAAATTTGTACTTATGTATAGAATTTGAATAAATAAATATTCTTTAAATAGCTTTCCTCAAAATATTGATGCAGAGCTTCTTGATATCTGAATCGTCCACCCACAGTCATTCATACACCAATGGGAATTAGGTGCATCTTACCTAATTTTTAATGTTTTCTCTATTAAAGTCAACATCTGAGCTGGTGATCTCAACCCTGTTTGTACTAAATGGACTGTAAGTGGCATTTCTACAGCATGATTGATTTTAAGTGTTGCAGACATCTAACTTGGGATGAGTTGAAGAGTACTCTGAAACCACAGCCCAAGTGTTATTAAAGGGAGTCCAGGTGTGTATTTGAAATACAGTCCTCTACATTGCAAGCGTTTAAAGTCTTGCATTTAATCACTACCAAGATGTCAGGTGAAACGGTCATAAAATCTTTCAACTTGCCAGAATAATAAAATTTCAACTTGCCAGAATTCAGCCTGAAATTCGATGCCCAGCCCCTTTTCTTACAACACAATAGCCTGATTCACATCTGCCTAGACATCTATCAAAATAAGAGCATCATCAGAGAAAACTTTGCAGTTGGAATAATGTTATTTCCGTTTACCTTGGAGCACTCTGGGACTGATATCTGTAGACTTGTGTCTCCAGTGGTGTCTGCCAAAGGCCTGGCAAAAGTTGTCCAGTGGCTGTCTAAATCAGATGTATGTACTTGTTTGCCATGAACAGATAGCATTTTTTTCCAGCATTCCATTAAACAATTTTGCAGATTGGTTGATTGCTGTAAAGAAATCTAAACATACAAGTCAAAATTAAAATGATACTCTGTGAAGGACTAGATATTGTTATCCATAATGGTAGTATTGTTTTAGACGACAGTGTGAAGTGTTAAATGGACATTACGCAGATCTGTCCCTGAATTAGGAATAAAGAAAGTTCAGGAACAACTTTATTTTCCTCACCCCTTTCAGACAAGGTCTTGCTATCAAATGTGCATGTAAAAGCAGCAGTTGTCAGCATAAGCCTGACAAATAGGTGTACAATCCAGCAAACACCTCATTTCCATATGGAGTTCTCTAACTTCCTTGCAAAACTGTAATAAATGTACAGGTAAATATAACCAGCAAAGGACAGTGACTATGAATCTCAGATATTTTAAAATTAAATTTTCTTAAAGTTCTACATGCCAGATGCTACCAATGGATGTCTTACAAAAGTATAATAACTCAAGCCAGCAGATTTTAGTTATTGACTATCCACAGTATTGAATAAAATGTTGCAACAACAGCTACCAATTAGAACTTCCTGCTTATAAAATTCTAGAAAAATGGTTTTTCACATCAGTGACAAAAAGACTTCTGTTAGCAACATTCAAACCCTCAGTATTTCCTCATGTTGTCCCATTTCTGCACCATTTAACTTTTTATATGACCACGAAGTGGTGGAAAAGTTTGGCTCAATAATTATGGCTGACAAGTTGCACCAAATTCTTCATAAAACCACCTGTTCTAGTAAATTAGCCACTAGAGTGAACATAACCTTGTGAATGTAATACAAACACGGTTACAGTAGTATATTGTCAATTAAGTTCTTCACTCCTGCCAAATGCAAAGAGTCCAGCAAGTGTCATAGAGCTGTTATGCCCCACTGCTAAACAGATCCAGTGTATCATGCTTTTTTCTTTCTGTCTTTTTTTCTTTAGCTTATTTCAAGCTTTACATACCTCAGGATTTAATGAAAAAATAGAGTTGTTCTTGATTCTTCATCAAGAATGCTCTGGTTAACTAGATAACAGCAGGAAATGGGATCCTACTAAATGGGATTTCTACTAAAACAAAATATTCCTTTCCCATCTTGTGCTTTAAGGTGATATTTCCATGGAGTCTGAGTGCACCTCATGCATTCATCTCCCTTCCTTTATGTGTGTTGAAAGAGAAGTTTGAGAGATAAAAACTGATGCACAATATTGGAGAAAAAACTGCTGCAAGACTCCCGAAGATGAACTATACACTAAATGAAAGTACTTTGCTCTTAGTCACAGGATCATCCCAGCATACGAGTTACCTAAATGAGTTAAATGAAGAAGGAATAACAGTGTAAGTAAGATTCATTATAAGCAATAACTTACTTAAATAGAGTGTACTATGTGAGATATGTCTGTCACAGCATCATACAAAGGCAGGCTGCCAGCCACTGTAATTACTTTCCTAATTATTTTAGTTTTCTATAAATTTAGTCCCATATGAGTAGTAGAAGCCAGTGTTCATCTGTTTATATGCTACTTATCGGTGTCATGGCTCGCTGTCCTCTCAGATGCCTCAGCAGGAGCAGGCAGCCCATCTCACAGGGAATCTGCCTGCTTGCCATCTGGCATGCAGCATTACTGTACTTTATGTTGTTGCATGGCTTGAGGATCTGTCTTTACCTTCATATTATCATGGTTTTTGTCTATGACTATTTCTTTTTCATAAGTATTTGTCAGAAAGGTGAAGGCATGAGTACATCTGTGCTTTAGTTACACTTCCCTAAATATTCCAGTGTAAATTGTGTTTATTTAGATGTTCCATACCTACAGTGTGGCTTCCTTCAGAAAGACAACTTAATGACAAGAACGCTGCAACTTAATTTTAAATACTAGCAATCTTCCTAAATCCAAGGTCTGACTAATGTGGGAGAGCTATTAAATAATTACATTAAATGTTAGACTTGAGTGCTCTTTTCTCATATATGTGGGTGAGGATTTTTCACCCTTGACATTTGATGGGACAGAAGAGTTTGCCTCTGAAAAGAAAAAAGCCACTGTTGCTAGAGAAATGGTTTCAATGGCTTTCAACTGCTATTTTCAGGAAACACCCAGAATATTTTGGATAAGATGAGTCATTAAGACAGAAGTGGTTTAAGACATCTCTATTGCCAATTCAGCTGGGGGCATCACAACACCAAAGCTGTTCCCAGATTACTGTATTACTCTTTCTGCCCTTGCTATGTGTCTGGGGACATGACCAGTGGCTTCTCCCTGATAAATGCTTCAGCCTTCTTCCCCAGAAATCTGTGTTAAGGCTGCAGTGGTCTGTGCAGCACAGGGAATAAGAGAGCAGTGGATTAGCTGTGGTGCACAAAACCTAGGCACAGTGAGGGTAACGTGTAATTCGTATACACACAGAACTCGGCTTAGACTTAGCTGTGGTCTAACACATGTACACAGAGTAACAGCAGCGCTCCTAAGGACCTCTCTTTCCGTAATTGCTACATCATTGTGACTTTATTTTAAAATACATTGTTTATTTAAATAGTTATGGACATTAGTAAAATGTATTAGTATAATGTGTGCACATATGTGATGTATTTAAGTAGTACAAGGAAATTCTCTGCAGCTTGACTGGTCAATGTCTGTGAAAATGAGCCCTGGAAGGTGCACAGGTGAGATCCACACCTGTGAAGATACCTCTGGTAATAAGTGAGACAAGGGAATGGCTGCCCTCCCTTCGGTGGCAGGGGGTATCCGGATTTCAGGTGTTATCTCAGGAGCGTTTACCATTCAACAGAACACCTTGTTAGTATGTCAGCATGAAACAGCCCCAGCTGCATTGGCACCCTCTCAAAAATTATATCTGCATGTGACGCTCTCCAAACCACCACACTCAAACATTCCTGGTCTGAACTGCTTCCAGGCATTCTGCCACTAGATTCTGCAGGCCTGACCCCAGCGAGCCTCACTCCGAATCACATGTTGGTCACTGCAATCATCTGAGTTCAAAAAAAAAAAAAAAAAAAAAATTCCAGAGTAAACTGGAATGAATTCAAGCCTCATGTGACTGTGTCCTGTTCATTGTATGCTTCATTGACTTTAGCACAGACACACTGTACTTGCCGCAGATATTTTGTAAATACCATCAGCAACATAATTTAAGTCTGCTCAGATGAGGGTGGAAGAATTTTCTTTTAGGCTGATGGCACTTTTAATTACCTTTCTTCTGGAAGGTAAAAAGCGTAGCACACAATTTCCTGAGAATGCAGTGAGTCCCATTAAAAACAATACAGACAAGAAGTGAAAGTTACATAACGACAAAAAGTCAGAATTTTATGTTTCATTAATGTAAGTAGCATTTTAGTGTGTCCAATTAACTATGTTACTAGATAGAAGTAAATACTCCTACTTTCTTAGTGAAAGTATATTTTAAATCATTAATGAGAAATACACCATATTTCTTGGTTTGTATTCCTAACTTTTTTCCCATATTTTTTTCTTAAAATCTGTTTGAATAAAAAAAATTCTCATTCCCTTAGCTAAATTTGAAAGCACAAAGAATTAGGAGATAAAGTGATCTCTATTGTAAGACAAACAGAAAAAGAACAGCAAAATATGGTCACTCCTGGCAATGTAAACAATACCAGCAAAGTACATTGATCCAAAGTCCTTTCTGGTTTATGTTACTGTTAATGGAATTATTGCAGATTTACACTAGCATGGCCAAGGAACAGAATTTTCTCCATCCAGTTTTATCTTCAGATCAGCTGCTGTTCCTTCTGAATATTTATCCCCATTTTCCACAGATTGACATTTGAATGTTTAATAATTTCTGTCTAGCATGAGAGGGAAGTGAGTAAATATGCCAACTCACTGTTCAGTCAGGACGGATCATCAGTCACTCTGATTAAGCACATTGACTCCACCAGCACTAAGGAGATAAGAAAGAGGATAGGATTCATCCAGTAAACATTAGCCATCAGAAAATCAAGCATCTGACCTGAATAACTAATTGCAATACAGCCAGAAGTGAGAGACAGGCATCTCAAAGGGGCAATTTGTTATACCTCTCCTAAAATCCTAGAAAGAAGTGAGCATCCCTTTGAATTCATCTCCATTTATCTTTCTTAGACTTTTTCCAGTGATAAAAATCTGAGTTTCTGACAAGATCTCCTTTTTAAATGGCTGTGCTTAGGTGACCCAAGTCCCACATGCGGGGAAACTACTTCTACCTGAGTGCTTGAGGATATCAAGTCCTTAGAGACAAGGTGAAGGCTTCAAATTCTCTGCCCATAGAAGTAAATGGACTGAATCCCTGAAATTAACTAAAAAGGGGAAAATGTAAATGGAAAAATACCAGGACACAAACAGTACCTCGGGATATAAATGAGTTGCTTATAAATATAGCAATTCTTTACTCACATGTACAAAGTGAACTGATTGCCAAATCTGTGGTCAGGAAGGCATTCTTCCCCACCTCCCCCCAACATATTGGAAGAGATCTAAATATTTTTGTTGTCTTCCTTGGTCACACTGAGTCAGGCATCATCTGCCTCATCAAGTGGGCAGGTCCCCATGACCAGTATCGGGTGATTCTAGGTAAGAGTGCAGACTGCTGGACATGGCTTCTTCCACATTTCTCAATATTTATGATTAGAGATTAACTTAAAGGCAATGAAAGAAATACAAAATAGAAAATAAAAAAACCTTTTTTTTTTTTTTATTTTACAAATATATTTTACGTGCTATTCTTAAACCGGCACTTTGCTCCCACAAAGAACATAGGCAAAGGCATGAGGAAGTTTCTTTGGTTCATAAATTTAATTAAACCAGAGTTATGCCAATTTTTCTGACTAATTGGGAATGATGAGATGTTGGCAAACCCTTTAAGCACTCTGCTTCCAAACATGTAACCCTTCACAGACCAATGGCACCACATAATAAATTCACATTTTTACATTACACTTTTTATTTAGACACATGGAAAAAAACAACTGCAGGTTTACTTAAGCTGCCCACAAGAATTACCCATAACAAGAATAAATGTGATGATGAAAAAAAGAGAGAGGAAGAGAGAAAAATAGTTAGAAATTATTTGCTTCCTTTGGTGTTCCACCAATAAATCAAAAAGGCAGAAACATTTTTCAAAAACTGCACTTCCAATTATCTCACATCTGGCTCACTGGTTAATGTGTTAACCGTCCCATTGACAAAACTAGAAAATAAACAGCCTTCTCTGACCTTCTATCACCATAGGTATTGCAAGGTTCTTACAGCAAGCAAAAAAAAAAAAAAGAGCATAGTTTTTCCATCATGTGTTTTCAAGGTTTGAGTTGGTTAAGACTAATCCATGTGTCTTCATAACTGTTGGAAAATATCAGCTTAACCTGTTATTTATCAGATTTTTCTGGATGTAAGTGAAAACAGCTGTCCTCAAAGGAAGCTAGGAACAATCATCGTAAACCATCAGAGTCTGTTTACTGTAGGTCTCCACTGTGAAGACTTAAATTGTCTCTCCATGACAAACCTAGACCTTCTATCATTAAGAGATTGGACAATAGCATTGCTGTTAAGCATTTTTTTGGTAGGACTTTTACTACCAACTACCATCCCAAGGAATCTTCAAAGAGCAGTCCACCTTAAAGTGGCAGATAGCCTGGCATAGACAGATGGATAGGATAGCATAGGATAGGACAGGACAGAATGTCCTAAATTACAGAATCTCCTTGGAGAGATCTTTTATGCTCACTGACTGACTCCTAAGTGGCAAGACATTTACCACATACCTTCATATGATGTACGTGGTAGACACTTCCCAGTGCCACCTTTAAAATTCTAGTGTTCAATATAAATAGGAAGGTATTGACAACGTTTTCGTGTTCTTTGATAACTTCAAACCTTAAAGTTTTCTTTTCCTTATTTCTCTGTGGTAATAGGTATTACGTGATTCACTTTTCTTTTACAAGTCTTCAGCCAGGATTTTTGGAATAATTATGGAGTGTAGATACAAGGGTTCAAAATTCGCTCTTCCATAAGACGTGCTTAGAGGAGGGTTGTGGGATTTGAGACCTGCTGTCAAGACAGTGCTGAATTTCCAATTGATCACATATTAATTGAAATTACTTCACTGTGTAGGAACTATAGTTCTTCTCAAAATAATGATGCACAACTGTACCTGTCCATTGTTGAGGGCAAACAAGTAAAATGAAATGAAAATCAAAACACTTGAAAACCTCACAATGTGTGAATATGCCAACAGTGAAACATTATAATATTTTATTACTACAGTCTTTGCACGTTGTCTCATCATTCTCCTTTGCAACTCTCACCCTCCATTTGCT
Organism: Arenaria interpres; assembly: GCA_013399435.1. NCBI lineage: Eukaryota > Metazoa > Chordata > Aves > Charadriiformes > Scolopacidae > Arenaria > Arenaria interpres. The sequence continues at coordinate 14,413 of VXAK01018973.1, read as the reverse complement.
GTGTCGAGGCTGTGAATTGTCTGGTGTGGGAGCTGGGTCTTTGTTCTGTTCTTTTCAGGGAGATCATATCAATAAATTGTAGGGTAGAATTTCACACTGTTCCCACTGCTGTCAATGGGCATTTTACATTGAACTCTGCATGAGAAGAGTATGAGTCATATAGTGCACTTCTGTAAAATCCCAGCCCTCCACGCATGAGGAGTAGTAAGTCCAGTTTAGTTTGTTCCTTTCCCCTGTTCTGATCACTTTAACTGCTTTCAGCAGAGGAGGAAAGAAACTTTCACAATTAAGTTTGCAGTTGACTTTAGGTTTCTCATTTTTAGGCAATAGTGCTTTTGCAAACCAGCCCTGTTACTCAAGTTCATTAAGCTGATTTTACACTGTTATTCATTCTTGTGCTCTGCTGAGATGATTGTGAGGTCTGGTGATTTCAGCAAGTCTTAGAAGTAAAAGGTCAAAGTTCCAAAAAAGGAGAGGAGCTGATTCACTGAAAAACCATGACTAAAACATCTCATCCTCCTGTGTCACAGCCAGCTCTACTGTAAATCTGGAGAGAAACATTACGAAACGTGACTATTTGGGTTAGACTACCTGATTCAAACATGTTGGTTAAGATTTCCAAAGCTAATGAGGGAAATCCCCTCACTGAGTTTGAAAGCCTCAAACACTTTTAAAAAATCTATTTGCATTTTATATCTGGGAAGCATAGCGTACTTTGCAGATGGTTCATTGTATACTGTGATCATTACAAGTGCAGGAATTTGGAGTTCACTATAAAATACTTGTTTCATATACTGCCTTGTCCTTTCATAGTGCCCTTGCAAAAATGTCATTGCCAATGTGTTTTAATCATTATTAGAAACCAGCATGTGAAAGCATAGTTAAACAGAACTTGAATTTTTAAAGGTGACCCTCTAGTCTTTTGGCATATATTGTGTTGGAGTGGGTGAATCAGGGGCATCTGCACTTCCAGCTCATTTCAACTTTTCCCAGTTGTCATGCAATTATTTACCAGGAGGACAGTGGGAAAGCTGATTTTGCCTCAGAAGTCGTACTTTTTACACCTGCTTATTCATAAAATATTCAGCCCACTTTTCAGGCAGACAAAATGTAAAAGAAATGGTTTGAGCTGGAAATCTGTGCAAAGCTATGCTTTTTCCTGCAATTTCAGATTCAAGGCAGGCAAAGCCTGTGAATAATGGAGACAGTCCGAGGACATCACTTTGCTTACGATGGAGGGAGTATGACTCAGCAAAAGAACAGGCACCCACTTATGTCCAAGACTGATTTACATGAGCCCATAAATCATCTAAATGAGGAAAGCTAGAAGTGGAAGTCAGGAATGCCACATGTGCTGTGACACATGCAGCATTATTTAAAGATCATCTCACAGAACAATTCGAAGTATCAGCATAGCTATCCAGAATAGGAAACTGAGTCAATTAGAGGGCCACTGAACTCACGCTTACAAACATTGCAAATTACTCACCATCATACTGTGGTGATTATGGAGCTATTGAACTGGGTTATTAGCAAGGTTTCCCGACTTAATCCTTCATTTACAAACTAATGCATTCGCCTATTGTGAGCTCAGCCTTCCAGTCTTGGGGCAGCAATTAATGCTGCCTCCTCCAGTAACATTCAGTGGAGGTCAGGGCTCTTGGGGAAGCTTCCAAAAGTTCCCTCTGCCTGGACACTACTGCCACCCACAGTTTAAGAGACAACTGATTACTAAACCAGATTTTTTTCCATCAGCTTTTAGAGTTCTTAAAATTCTTGATCATTTTTCTGAGCACAGTGATTGCTTCTCGCAGCAGAATGCCTTGGGACTCAGGTTTTTCACATGGGGAACAGACACACAAGAGTAACCTACTCTGATCATGCCACTTCTCACGGTGTGTGAGTTCATCTTAGCACCTCAATGCAAATTATGTTGTATTTGCAGAGCATATATATATGTCTGATATATAGACTATGAAAACTCCTTGCTTAAGTTACCATCACATTAATGAGGAAAATAGTATTTGAAAATAACAGGAATAGGAATCATATTTAACATAGGTTCACATATATTGTGGATGGGAATTTACCTGTACTCCCAGTACAGTTTCAAAGCAAAGCACAGAGATTTTCCTACTTGCATTCCAGTAAAATTGTTTGCATTTGTGCCACTAGAGCCTTGCTAAGCTTTTCAAGGCTTTCTCTGTCTTCCTTAAAAGCTTTAAAACAAACAGTATAAAATGTGTTCTCTGGGATATTTCATTCCCCATTGGGAAGCAGTGATCTTTTTAGAAAAAACATTTATATCCATCAGAGGATGAGCACCTTACACAACCTGCTACCCATGGGTCACTGTTCGATACAACTGTAGGGACCCTCAGCTGCGGGTCATTGTGCGTGAGGAAGAGGGGAAGAATATTTCCTCCTGAAAGCCTGAGCTTTTCCATGGACATGCGGGAGATAAACTGCTCAGGCTCTCAAGGGAAGCTGTAAACCCATGCAGGCCAGTGCCTAGATGCTGTAATTTTGCACATAAAGTTGCATGTTATTTATTTTTCTTATTTCCCACTTTATGGCATAAAGTTAAACATGGAGATGATCAATTGTAGCACAGATCTGCAAGTACGAAAAGGCCATCTTACTGTTATTTGTTATTTCTCACTGCATTTTGGCTTCTGTTTTACTTCACTGAAGTGCTGGAGAAACTGATCTGAAGATGACATGAATCTGTGAAGCATCTTAATAACTGTCACCTTGGCAATATTTTTCCTGTGTTACCTCAAGCTTAATTTTAGTGTTATTGTTATTGATCATAAAAAGTTTTAAATATGGATCCTTTGGGAGATATTTTGGAATTAAGAAATGCAGAAATGCACAAGACCATATAAAAATTCTTAATAATTAAAAACTGTAGATGTTGAGCAGCATAGTCCATTACCTTACTGGTATGGCTTTTCAGTTATCTTGCCTTCTATTGATTTAATCTTCAATCCTTTAAAACCCTTGTGTAATATATAATTATTTTACCTGTCCCTCAGCTGTCTAGGCTGAAAACATACATTATAATGTGCCTTGTGAATTCAATCAAATTTACAAATGAACTAGATTCTTTGACAGTTTACATAAGCATAGATCCACCAACTGCGTGCTAAGGATCTGACCTTCTGAGGTTTTTAAGCTTTTTTTTTTCCAATAAATGAGCAAAGTATTGCGAGATACTAGGTCTACTGTTGCAGGACACTCAGCACCATTTAAAAATATTTTGCATTAATCATTGACCTTTCTGCCTGGAGAAGGGTCAATGCCTCAACCTACTACCCTTCGTTATTTACTATATATCATGCTTTCCACAGAAGAAATGCTGTTTGGGCTGGAAGTAAAGAGACAAAAGATTATCCACCTTCTCCCTGGAAAGATTAGTCTCACTATTTTCCTTCTATAGCGTGAAATAGCATATTAAGATGCTATGTGGAAAAGAGATTGTAACTTTTATTTTCCATTGCATTTTTTAAACTGAATATAAACCTGTGATTTCAAAAACAAACCGTTCAAGGAGGAAAAAAAAAACAAAAAACACTAACCCAGAGCCTTAAACAAACTGCTGTGTATAAAGAAAACTAATTCAACATTATGGGTTAATCTATCCCATAATGTATGTAAGCAATACAGGATGTTCCATATATGCTTTTGCTCTGGAGCCTGTAGACCCCATGCTGGTAGCTCACTGCACTTGTAATAGTGCACAGCAGTGCCTCTAGCTTGCAGAACCTCACAGAGCATCAAGGCTATATCCTGCTGCTTGCAAAAGCACTCTCAAGCTAAAGGAAATGCAAAGAGAGATAAAGAGCAGTGTGGAATTCACTCAATATTGGTAGGGAAAATAGTGGTTTCTTTACATGGCTTTTTCAGTTTGTTTTCCAAATTTGGAACTAAATTAATAAGCTTTTCTCATGTTTTCAGGGTTCATTGCAGTCACAAGTTCATAAAGAACATCTAAGTATACAAATTGGACTTTTTAAGGGGACATCATGTCTCATGAGACTAGTGTTGTGTGTCTGAATGTTAGCAGCATAAAAAGGGACATAGGATCTGTAGTCACATTAATTTTAATTCCATTCAAGAATCCAAATCCAATATTTTTACTTGTTTTTCTAACATGAACCACTTGTTCAGAACCACTTAAGATCTTCATCTGTGGGAAACCAATTCACACAAGTGAATTCATATCATATTCATATTTGTTTCATATCAAAGAAGACAAATTTTAGCAGTCCTAGAAATTATCTTTTAATTGGTAAAAGCAATTTGACTGGTGTTCTTTGTGTTACTGGCTCAATATTTCCTGGATGAATGCCACCTGAAGATGCTTAGTTAAAACAAGATTGCTAAAATTTTCAAATTAAACAATGAAAGACCCTTTTGGGGAACAGAGAATGAAGAGTTGCTCTTTAGGCCAGGATTAGGCCATGTGAGTATAACCTGGTGTTTTGGGGAATTTGTCTATGAGATAATTTAAATAATCCTGATTCTTGTTCTGAAATTTCTGTCGTTAATCACCTCAATGCATAGTTAGACATCAGAAGATTTTCCAACACCTCTCCCCACCCTTTTGGAAAAAGTTACAGCACAAACAAAATTGTCATTAACAAGTGGATGAACAGTGGTTGAACTAAAGAAAATACCCAATGGAAAACCTGTTTTTCTCTGGGGAAGTACGCACATATGAAAAAGGAAATTCCCCAACTCAAAAAATAGAGAAGCTTTCTTTTCTAGCAGAGAGGTTCTTTTTATTGAGGGTATAGTACAGTAAAGGGAGGGAAAGAGCATAGGAGAGAAAATGATTCAGGAAAAAAAGTTTTATGTGGGACGGGGAACTTGGCCCAACTTTACAGAACAGCAAAGATAGGCAGGACAAGTGTTCGAACTCAAACTTATAGCTACACTCATCCTGCTGCAGCTATACCAAGGAAATAGCAGTGGAAACAATCTGCAGAGGTTTCTGTACTTTTTGGTTGTACCTCTCCAGTAGGATAACCAGTGTCACAGAATATTCCCAAGCACTAGAACTTGCTGCTCCGCATCCTGCTGTGCTGCCAGGATGATCCCTGGGATGGGACCTCTGCCAAACAGGAGGCTTCCCTGGCATGAGACAAGCCTTTCCAAGTAGGCAGTTTGGATGGAGCCACTGTATTCTGTTTATTGTTATAGCTGTGAGCCATGTTGACTGCAGAGCCTAAGAGCAGCACCATAATTTATAATTTCACTGGTAGACATGTAGTCTTTCTTTCCACAGAGGTCTTTTCCACAGTAGTCTTTTGTGTGTCCTTCGTCCCTCCCCAAGCTCTTTTCTATGTTGTTATGAGAAAGTATGCTTGCTTAACATGCCATGGCAATGGTACAGCAGATGTTTACTAGCAAGCTCCTCTTTTAAGCAGACTGGCCTTTGCCTCATTTTCAACAGCAATTTAATACTATTAATAAAAATACAAGGAAAATCAGAAAGATGTGCTTTCACTGATTGTCTCTCGTCCCCTGTGAAGGTGGCCTTGCAAAGCTTTCAATGAAAGAGATGGTCCAAAGATCTCTTTGCCTACTGGGATAGAAGGATGCTGTTGAAAAGAAAGGGTAAAGTATGGTCAACGAGTGGCCTGTCTATGCTGTTAACAGGTTGGAGATTGTCTTTTAATATCCCACTTCACCCCGTTTCATTACACGCAATTGTTTTGTTTGTCCAGACTCTCAGCATTCTTGGTACTCTTGAACACTTCCATGTAATTTCTAATTAAGAAATGAATGGTTTCCAGTAGAACTACCAAAACAGTAGTGTCTACTCAAATACGCAAGCAACTTAACCTTGACATCCCAACACACCAGATTCCCTGTGTCCAGCTTCAGGAATAATGTGTTCTTGATATTTTACTGGAATGTACCACACCAGCCTCCAGAATCACAGTAAACTCTGTTCATGGTCCTGTGTTGAGCTTCCCCAAGCTAATGGGCAGTTGTGTCATCTCCCACTTTCCCACTGTATTTTAGGAAGCTACTGGTCTCCTGCTTACTCCCTTCCACGGCTAACATTTCCACCACTGCCCAAAGACACAGGCTCTGCAAACGGAATATATCTGGTGGCTCACTGTCAGTGTTCTTAACTTTTGTCTGTACTTAGAAAAGTTGCCTTTCATACATGAAGGTTTTGCAACTTCTGTTGTTTACCTTAGACCCACAAACACATGCAAGCTTCCTGAGATGAGCAAAATCATTTAATAATGTTCAAGTGGTAAATGAATAGCTTCACAAATGCCTTCAAATCCTATACCTTTGTTACAGCACCCTTTCTCTTTCTTTGGCAGGCAATTCCTCATCCATAGTTTTCATTATAGCTTCTTGTTCCTGCAGGCCCAGGGAACCACTGAAAATTGATGGCACAGTTCACCACCAGGAAGGCTGTTGTTCTACTGGGTGGCCCTTAGAAATCCAAGATAGTGGCATGCACATTGACACAGGTACCACCAGAGACTGGAGGCACTTAGGCACCCAGGTGTGGCAAAGATAAGGGAATGGTCAGAATGACACAGTGGAAGGAGATTGTTAATTTCTTATAATTTTACCCTTGTTTTATGTCCCAAATTCCTAATTTCTGCTACCTGGACAAGTTGAAAACTCCATACACTGTGCCCATGGTGTGAACTGATTTTCTTGTGATATATTACTCCCACATCCTATAGTGTATTGCATCAAAAGGTGCCAAAAGACTGACATGACCTTTTACCAACAAAAGTGCAAACACTGAGGACATGCAGTGCTGGTACAGATGCTTTGACCTGTGGTGCTCTTGTAACTCAATTTTGTAATCACAGATGATGAATCAGCAGAAGTATGGATGCCAAATTCTGTAACACAGAGGAAGCTTGAGTTAAATTAAATTCATTTCTCATAATACAAATTGGCTGGAAAATGATGACAGAGATCATCTTTTAAATTATTAGTCTGAATCACACCCCAAAATTGACAACTGTCAATTTTAAGAGGACAAACATTTTGTACCTTTGGGAATACTCACACTGGAGATAATGCAATGCTCTTCAGTTGATATTGGTTTCTCACAGCCCATAGCCTGTTATCCAGATGACTAAATCTCAAATGCATGCTCAAAATTCCAATTTAGACTTGGCTTGGCTGCCTTTGTACGCACTGTATCTGTCATGTTTAGCTACTGCTGATATTTAGCTATCAATATGAGTGAATCATCCTCTGAATCACTTCAGATTTTCTCTCAGAGCTCTTTTAAGAGCCATTATAATACTGTTATTCTGAATGTCAGCTCTCAATGAACTGCAAGGTTTGAAGTCAGCGGTAAGACTCACCAGCAGCTGGAAAGGACTGCAAATATCACGTGGTAAATCGTCTTTCCAGCACTCCTCTTTTTACTGTTTTTCCTCTGTGACTTCAGCTCTTTGCTTGTCCTGCCCAGGATGCCAGATTCATAAGACTTCAGGATGGGGAATTTCTCTGGTTAGTGGATTTGAAAAATACTATTGATGCCCGGTCTATTAGAGTTTTTTGCAATAAGTCTGAAAGGTGAAGATAGCACCCCACCCCAGCTGGAGGAGTCTTCACGTTCTTTGAAAATACTTCCCTGAAGCTTTAAAATATAAAAGTTTACCAGTTGAAAATAAACTGAGGCCCTCATCACACAGGATTGTCACTTGAATTTGAACCCATGTTTTAAGATCAGCTTTGATTCCTAACAGTGTATTCATTCACCAGCTTTGAATTTTTACTATTTTTTTTTCAGGAGGACTGGATGTTTGTCCATTGGTGTTCATAAAAGAGGCACTTAGCATGGAAGAGTTAGATGAAATACTCGACAGAATCCATGTTTATAGAAACATGCATTTTTTCAATAGTCACATATTTCAAATAAATGTATTAATTTCAATAAAATTTTTCAAACTGAATAAAAAAATCAATATTGTGAAGTGATTCATTAGTAGTATTAGTATTAGAATTCAAATTCTAATTCTAATTAGAATTAGTGTTTAGTATAGCAAGACGTTGTGGCTTGTTTGGTTTCCAGTCTGGAACACTAATACCTTTAAAACACCAGAATTTCGTTTAGAATTAAAAATGTTAATTTTCAACTACTTTCACGTAACACTACATTGGTAGAACAAACCATCCTAAGGAAGCACCTTTCGTTTTATACAGTACATACAAGAAATTTTGCCTAAGGCAATAATCCATGGCATAAATACCAAGGGTATATAAATACAAGGCTGCAGCAAAAGAAAGTTCCAGGATGGTTATGCCCATATGGATTATGTTCAAAGGTCTTCCAGGCCCACGGAGTGCTGCGCATGGCAACCTCCAGCCCTTGGGGTTGCTGATCCTCCTACGGGACTAGAGGACCCACAGGGCAGCTGGAGGGAGGCAGCCTGGCACACAGCTTGACCCGCATCGGTCCCTCCTACTGTGATACGTCTCTGCCACTATTTATGAGGTATCATCTTTTCAGTTGACCAGCTACTCAGACCTCAGCAAGGAACAAGCAGAAAGAGCTCACCAGCTGGTAATGCTCTTTATCCCATCTGTAATTCTCTCTGTTCTAAATTTCAGTTTCTGCAAGCTTTACACAGCACATGGTAAGAGGTTTCACTGTGCCTTCCATCACTCTGAATTAACAGTGATAATAATAATGCTTAACCTTTGTAGAGTTCTTTCTGTCTTCACAATGCTTAACTAACATTAGCTAATCATATTACAATAGCTGGGCTGCTTATCATTCCTACTCTTTACAGTGCCATGAATAATCTGATAATTATTTCTTTAGCTCATATAAACAGCTTGTCCACTCTCCTGTCATTTTCTATTTTGCTTAAGCTATAAATATCTGATATTAACCAAAGAAATGAAGTTTGTCGAGCTCACCCTAAACTAATGCATATAATTACTTTAATATGGTAGATCTGAGAGTGAATATAAGCAAACTCCATGCATGTTCTTTTACTATATTTTCACATCTATTTCCCTAATCTTGGGCATCTGCTAGGGATTATATTGTTTGAGAATTAAAATGTGTGAACTAGTTTGTCTGGAATCTGGTCACATCAATCGTTTAAAAACACTTTGCATTCATTACTTTAAATATTAAGTACTGACATACCAATACCACACTGTAGTAGTGTATACACTATAGTAGGCAGAGGCTGTGGTTTAAGCAGCTCACAGTTCAGTATTCAGATTCTGTTTCATTGTTGAGAAGCACCGAATTCTATGTCTTTCCCACACCTTCATCAGTAAAGTTATAACTTCTAGCCTCAGCAGGAGGATCAGGAAATAACAATAGCAAACTTATCATATTTTACCTAGGATTAACTATTTATGTGGTATGATCATTCTGGAGCAAAGAAATAAATTTATTTCCATAATCAGAAGTGAAATTAATTTCTTTGGCAAATAACTTTTTCTCTGTGCCCCATTTTTTCTGCTTTTTCAGTGGAATAACACTATTGTGTCATCTCATGAGATCTACTGTGGTTTGAATCATGGTTGCTTGCCAGGGGTATTGAGATTCTCAGCTGGAGATAATGCAAACTCTTTGCATTGATGGTGCTTTTCTTTGGGGTCCTGACCCTTGATTTTTATTTTAAGATGCGATTGCTTTGAGCTTTCAACTGTGGGCTTCTGTCCTTTACGCTCCTTGCATTATCAGTCCCCAGCCTGATCCAAGATATATACAAACTATGCTACATCCTTACTAGCATCTGCAACAGAATCAGTTATCTCTGCCTCAGTCTCTAAGAGACAGGCAGATCCCATTATTATTCCTTTATTAATACAGTTTTGCGTGCATGGTGTTTTATGAGGAAAAGATGAGTCACTGTTCCAAGAGATGTCACCCTATAAATTAGATGTGGCACATGGAATGACGACAGTAAAATGATTGGGGAAGGAATAAATTTTAATATATGAATTTATTGAAAATTTTTGTGACAAATTCCCTTTATGTTCATATCTTGTTTATCCAAGATGTACAACTTAAACCCCAAAGATAAGGGACTATGCTCAAAATGGGGCTAGACCCATTCCTCTTGCAAGCTCAGCTTTTCTGTAAGTGCAGAGAGGACAGCACTTGTTCTGAAGAAGGTACTGTAGCATTTTGGCAACAAAATTTGTTCTTAGCCACTAAAAGAGTTATTAAAATGAATAATGACTCATCTCAACAGTCATTGAACTGCAGCTTTAATCCCAATCCTAGTGGGAGAAGGATAACAGTCATAATGCTCCCATGTATGAACCAAAAATTTTTACAAAATTACAGGTACTCCAAAACCACAAGTGAACATTTCTTTGGCTTTAGTCTGTGAAAGAGCATCCTCCCCCTGCTCTGCACCAGGGCACAGGGATCTGACAGAAAAACGTTGCATCCCTGGATGCTCCCTCCATATGCTCTCCTCAGCTACCTGGGTACCTCTGCACCATCTACTGGTACAAACCCCTTCCAGCAGGAATCAGGACAAGAAAAGATGATTTTTACTTTGAAAGGCAAACCTAACCATTGTGTACTGTGAAAAAAGACAGCTTTGGCTGTGCTCCCTGTACATGGTTAGTACCTTGTACACCTGTATATACAGACAACAGAAAGAGCTTATTTTCCTAGGTATTCCTTGTCATGGTAAAGTCAGATGTACTTTAAACCGTCAAGCTAAATTAGTACAAAGCAAAATATTTTGGTGCTTGTCACCTGAGCAGTCACATAGCTCACTGTGGGAATGTTTTATTGAAAAGCAGTAACGAGGTACCTAACTGCTGTCACTGTGAGGGTCAGGAGGAAGCTGCTGCCTGGGAACACCTGGAGGCTGCGACTACTGTGATCACACTTGACTGCACAGTTAATTAAAGGAGAGAGAGCGGGCATTTTAGATATGAGCAGAGGAAGAGAAGGCGACATCAAGAGGAATCACCAGCACTCTTGGACAGCTTCTGTCCTGTTTTGCTGTCATAGACATCTACCTTGCAAGTCCTGCAACGGTGTGTAGACCCATCAGGAGGCTGCTAATGCAGACAAGGCAGGCTCTGCAGGATGCAGAAAGACATGGCAGAGGGGTGGCTCCCGCAGCACATCATGAGGCTGCCTGCTCTATTTCCTCTGGCAGACCTGGAAGGAATTCAGCCTGAGATGAGCATGGCTGAACAGTGAATAAGAGAAGTGTGTTTGTCTCTGTCTGGAAGGTTTTCTGTGCTGCATGAAGCACGGTGTTTCTCAAGGACAATCCTGTCTTGTTTTGCGTGGTGTTCACAGAAACCTGAGTGTGAGGGTAGTAAACAAAGGGAAGACTGTGGCTGTGTCAGGAAAGCCGGCTGCTCCCAGCCTGGAGAAGCTATCACTAATTGGCCGTGTGCTTATTTTGTGTTCTTACATTGCCACCCTCTGACAACCTGGTGGATTAAAACACTGCCGTTCCACGGACGCTTGAAGTTTGAGCAAGACGTGTTCATGAAGTAACAGCTTGAATACAACACAGTGGAAATGCATTGTTACTGTCATGGTTTGTCTTGAATTTAATATTTTTTAGGTTCTTTAGCAAGTCTTCCCGGATATTTCTCATCTATTGCTGTACAAGAAAGATTTGTTTAAAAGCTGAATTTGGGATGCGTAGCAGAGAGAATTTAGCTCAGTGCAAAAACCTAAATCAGTCTCTGTGAGTGTTCCCTCAGCCCCCAGAGGAATTGGAGATGAGAAATGGTGTTATCCTGCGTATGCTAAAGAAACTAAGCAATTGGCTATACAGAATAAGAGCAGAGAGTATTTATTGAGGACTCATGGAAGCATGAATAGCAAAACTTTAAGATCAAAACACCCAAGTACATTATAAGGAGACTCTATGAATACTAATTCATGTACAAGAATAGCAGCCACTGCTGCATCATCCCGTTGAAACCGTCTGTTTCCCACATATTGGGGAATATATTCTGTCTTCCTGACCTACCTTCCCACCAAGAGCTTGCCTGTGAAAATCTAACATTTGTATCTGTGTGAATGTCAAATTATACAACACCTAAAGGACATAAAATGCAGGGCACAAAGTAAACACTTATATCTTCTCATATAAAATGTGAAAGGTAATTTTCCATAATGATTACCTTCAGCCAGAATTGCTCACATCTGAGAGAGTAATGCATGAAGAATAACTGAAAAGTAAAAAGCTATGTCTGTTTTTGGAATAGGGAGGGATTATTATCTGTGCCATGCATGGCATTTTACTCAATACTTTCTTAAGAGCATCTATGAGTAGAAGAGAGGTGCGGACAAACTGAAAATAACATAGTAGAGGTTTACCAAGACAGTTATAGTGACAGAACATGGCATACAAGGAGAAGCTGAAGGAACTAGTGGAACAGTGCCCCACAATAGACACAATCTGGTACAGTTTTGACATTAGTTCTTATTCTGTCCTTCAAGGTTAGACCAGACAACCTCCAGAGGTCCTTGGCAACTTATATTTTTCCGTGGTTAGAACATACTTTCATGGGCTTATGGAGAGTGTTGCTCCATCTTGTGCATATCAGGTTTGCTCCACAGCTTATGTCCCTTCTCCTCTTAGACAAGAGTGGTGCTGTCAGGTAGCTCCCCGCTTCAGCACCAGGGACAAAGAGGAGCTTAAAACCTTCCAAAAAAAGATCCACTGCGAATCTGGAGTGTTGGTCATAAGACAGAGGGCTCCTTGATACTTTGTTTTGTCAAGTTGTTTTAAGAAAATGCAAAGTTTAAAGTGTAGAATGTCCTTCAAACTGGAAATGAGAAGTTATGCAGCTTGCTTCATAGTCACAGAAAAGCCTGGAGAAAAAACCCTTCAAAAGTTACATTTTTAGTAATATACTCCTTATCAAGATAGGAAGCTAGGTTACACAATATATGCTACATATTGTAACTTCTACTGCTCTCATGGATGTCGCCTTAACTTTGAGTAAATAAGATGGTGAAATTTGGCATGGTGTGTGCCCATAGTGGGTGCAACTCAGAAATAAATATTCTCCCAAATAACTGTTAGGATTTGGGGTTTGTTGGTTATTTGTTTTTTTGTTTGTTTGTTTTTTTTATTATTATTATTAATCCTCTTCTCTAGTTTTATTATATTTTTGGAAAGAACACCTGAAGCAGCAAAAAAACATTCCTGAACAGAGTTTGAATGAAACTTGAAAATGAATAAATAGAGACCCTTAAAACAAGAAAAGCATTGAATGTGATTGTGAGGTTCAAATTCTAGGAAGTAGCACAGTCCAGCAGTAAAAAATAAATAAATGTGACTGCTAAAAATAGCTTGATTTCCTATGATTATAAGAACAGGTGTTTCTGTTTATTCAGGGTAATAATGACTAGATTTTTTACACTACGTTTATTGCCATAGTATTTAACTAGATTGAGAAAATTCTCAATCATGGTTCATTTTATTTACCTATCTAACATTATACTTGTTTCTAAAATTTTTTGTATACCTGAAAGCTTTTTAAGCATATTGTCAGAAAAAAGCAGATGCTGAGGACACTGAAATTAAAATCAGTTCTTTAGTTAATATGAAAAATTTTGACTGAAACGGGAAAAAAGTTTTAGAGCTTGAAACATGTAGTAAAGAAATAAAACCGTTCTAATTAAAAACATCAAAGAATGACAAAATTCAAATAAATAATAAAATAATTAAGAATAAATGTATACAACAGTTTTGTTAACAATTTTTAAGCAAAATAGAAAAAGCATTTGTTTGAAGATTATTTAGAATTAGAAAATACTAGTATGACTGTTCTTAGTGACTGCCTCAAGCATTACAATATTTACCCAGATATCATATCCAAGAAGGTGCTTATTTTCAGTGTTAGCCTTGCTTGTAGTTAAAACTCAGCATCTGATTTTCTGTCATCTGTAGCTGAAAGTTGACGTGCTCCTCTGTTTCTATATTTGAAAAAAAATCTAGATTTATGAAAAGGAATATATTCACCAAAAGAACAGACTATGCAAAGTTTGTATTTTGTTGGCAAACATGGCTGATAGAAACCCAAGTGTGACTAAAGAGCACTATGCTAGATAGATAATTGTGAATTAAGATCCTTCTCTGTCTTGGAATGTCTACAGCTGTCAAGAAACAAGAAGAAATGAGCAAGAAGAGATTTGCTGCTTGTCCTCTATCAGGAGTTGAGAATGAAGGAGTGAAGCTGAGCCTGGGAAAACATGGGGTGTGGGAGGACAGTGTTGTTTTACTTTGTCTTTGTTTCTGACTATCCAAACCTATTTTAATTAGGAAGAAATTAAATCAATTGTCCCAAGGTTTTTGTTTTGACCACAATCATAATTGGCAAATGATCTTCCTGCCCTTACCTTGATCCACAAGCTTTTCTATTTCATAGAGTCATAGAATCA
>VXAK01018966.1:179506-194599 GCA_013399435.1 Arenaria interpres | reverse complement strand
TCGGGGAGCCTTGGCCCCCCAAGGGGAGCGCCCTGCCGGGAGCCTGCTCCACGCTGCCCCGAGGGCATCCCCGCTCCCGGGTCCCGGGCGGCGCCGTGCTGGGGCCTGGGCCGGCGGGCGTGGAGGCCGGGGGGGGTCCCCCCGGGGTGGCCTCCGGGCCCGNTGGCCTCAGGGCCCGGAGCCTTCCTTCCCCCCCCAATTTCCATCACACCTGGCCGTACTTTCCCCTCGCTCCTCGTCCCGGCTTCATCCACCTGCGCAGGCCTTGCCCGTGCTCACCTGTGCTTCTCTGTTGCACCATCCCCCCCGGCCACCCTCTCCCGCTGCCCGGGCTTTCCCTTTCTGCTGCTCCTGTAGGCTTTCACCCCGACTTGCCCACCCTCCCTTGGCCACCTGCCCTCTGCGGCCCCCTCAGCCCCCTGTCTCCCAAGCGAGGACCTTTCCGTGCCGCCCTCGTGTGACCACGGCTCTGGGTCTAAGCTCTGGTGCCTACGTTTGTAAGGCAGAATGGTCCCAGATCGTAAGTGAGTCTCAACTGGGGACTTGCTGGAATCCTCCAGTGATTCATCTGGGGACTTGTAAGGGCAGTATAATTAAAACGACCATTTAAATGCCTATGTCTTCCTCTGTCCTCCAGCAGGTGTGCTTGTTAGCTCTTGTGGGGTGCCTAGTGTCACTCATGTCTCAGGAGAAAGGAGCCTACCTAGATCTTTTTGGGATGGGAGTGCTGGATGCTTCCCATTTTGTCCATGTTCCAGAAGAAAATTGGCATCAGAGTAGGACAAACTAGAAAAAGAGGATGGAGGGGGTGATACCTGAGTGTAGATAGTAGCCAAATAACCCAGGAGAGATGCAGTTGAGATTAAAGAGCGTGAATGCAGGACTCCTGCATCTTCTTGGCTCTTCTGTGCTTGTGATGTGACCTTGGGAACATTACATAATGTCTTCTAGGCCTCAGTTTCCCCAGCAGGGAAAGACCGGGAGCGTGGGGAATAATAATAATGCTGAAAAGCCCTCACGAGGCACTTTGATGGCTTCGGTAATGTTTTCTGAGCGTCTCGGAGATGTCAGGTACTATATAAATGCTAAGCAGCGTTATTATAGTCTCCCTGGTAGTCTCATGTGCTGCAGAGGTCACCAGCTGGGACTCCCGTAACACCAGGCTCCCGCTTCCCGGGTTCAAAGGAGGAGACCATGAGTTTTATGCTGCCGCTGGGCAGCCGAAGAGACACAATGATCTGTGCACACACAGTTTTTGGGTCTAGCTTCGCCTTCTAGAAGGGAACTGATGAATATTCACGTGAAAGTAGAGGAGGGGAGCGATCTGGTTGTGGTCCAGGAACGCTTCTGGAAATGAAACAGAGCTGAGGTCACTGTCACGGCAGGCTTTTCCTGAAAATGCTGCTGAAGACTCTTCCGAGTTTCAGGTTAAATTGTGTGGTTTTATCTTCAGGAAATGCACTCAGTGAAGCAGGTCCCGTTCCAGCACTTGAATTTTGCAGGGGAGCTTAGCTGGTAAAATACAGTAGCTAAGGGCCCTACAAGAAGGCTTTTTGTACTTCATATCGGGATGACACGGTAGCCAGACATCAATGGCAGTACGTACGTGGTTTCTCGACTTTGTAGGCGTAGCCTTAATGTACACATCATTAATGTAAGAGCATCCTAAGATGAGGTTGTTAAGTAGTAGTTTGTAGGGATAAACATGGTTGTTCATTCTTTGGGCAGGAAGATGGGCCAAGTGGGCTTGCTTCAGGAAAGACAGTGGCAGGGTTTTATACTGCAGTCATCATTTAAATTAGGATGCAATACTATTTCAGCGCCTACCATGGAGGTAAACAAATTCTATAGGTGTGGCCTTTGTTATTTTACTTCCATCTCAGAAATATTTCTTGATACCCTACAGCCTTTTTTTTTTTTTTTTGGCCTCACGAGGTATTAGGGGGGATGAAGTGGCTCTAAGGAGTTGACCCTGTCTTTTAGGTTTTGAGAAGCGTCTTTCGAGTCTGACTAGGTCGTTTATGAAGACGTAACTCAGTTTGGGGCAGGACATGAATCCCTTTACATACCCTCTGGGTTCTGAGCTGGTTGAAGCACTGACAAGCCCTTTTAATTACAACTGTGGAAGTGTAAAGCTGGAAAAGCTTGAATGCAAAGCCCAGGGGTAGCAGCATACCCCTAGGTTCTGGTGTGATCGGTCTGGATGGATCACGGTGGCTGGTGGCTGGATCATTGAAGTGGCTGGTCTGCTCAGCCAAGGCTTCTTTGCCTCTGTCCTCCGAGCCTGCTCCAAGCTTCATCGCTCCATGGGGCAAGTTCTCTGCACTCGCCGATCGCTGGCACCCAGGCTTTTCTTCAGTGCACCCCATCCTAGGGTTTGTTTCCTTACTTGCCCCTGGAAATCATCCCTTTGAGGCTGGCCTGATTGGAGCCCGTCTGATGGTGAATTGGTCTAAATGGCAGTGAACGAGGTCCTCCTTGCTGCTTTCCAGATATTCCTGGAAAAAGGCAGACCTGCAGCCCGCTGGTCTCTGAGGGCGAGAGCCACCAATTAGTTGTCTTTCCTAAACAAGCGATGATAGGGTTTGGGGAAGGTTAAAGAACTATCAATCGGGTCCATTTACTCTCACGAAGCTCTTTATGCGTTATGTTGAGGGGAAGCTGTTGTTGATATACATAGGTGTATAGTGCCATCGGGTACGTACCTTTGGATGTAAGATACAGTACTGCTTTGATTGTATCATGCTCGGGCCACAGGCTATTTGATTTCAGTAAGATCAGGGTTAAGTCAAATATTTATTAAAACAAATGCTTAAAATGATCTCTCAAATCAAACTCTCCCAGCACCTCCTCCCAAACTTCTCCAAAGGGAAGAAGGATGAAGTAAATAATCTGCAGAGGATTCTTTTTTATTTTTTTTTTCTTTAAACTGCTGCGTGGGAATTAATGCAGTCCTTTATTTGTTTATGAATAAATACATTACTATTTTTGCAGAAAACTGCAGTTCAGTGAGACGTACGGCAGAAGGGGTGGCAGCGGTGAGATCCCGATTCCCAGCCGCAGCCAGTGAGGTAGCAAAAACCAGCCGGTGCTCGGGAAAAGGAAAAGTGACAGAAAGCGGAGGGACGGAGCGGTGACCGCCCGGGTCCTTCTCCATCCTGCTGCAGAGCACCAGGTCCGGGCATCAGCACGAAGTGACAGTTGTTCCTGTTATAATTGTCTGGCCAATAATAATTATCTTCAGATGTCTGCTGACGAGGGGCTCGCCAATGGGGAGGCAGGAGGCCTGTGCTGACTGCGCCGAGATTATCTGGGCGAGATGACGTCACACCAGGGCTTGCCTAAAATCGGAGAAACTTTTCCTCTGCTGCTCCACCGGCTGCTGCAGAGCTCCAGCCATCCCTGCCCCTGCCCTCCCAGGTTCCCCTCATTCCCTCTCCTTTGCCTCCCCTGGCTATTTCCTCCTCTGTGTTTTTCTCCCTGAAAGCCAGAGTTTAACCCTCGGCAGCCAGCAGTGTGCTCGCAGGTAATAGCAGGAGCTGAGTCAGAGCAGAGGAGGATGAGCAGGATGGAAGCAGAGCTGGTTGTTCCCCAGAGATGCTGTGGGGCTCCCCTGCAGACAGTGGCCGTTTTCCTTAATGAGCTTTCAGTCAGGAGGGAAGCACCAAGTAAGGGCAGCCGGGCATTTTTTGGCTTTAAGATGCACCGGCAACTCAGACTGGAGTCTGAAATTAACTTTGTAAGCCTGAGATGAGTATATATGTTTGCATATTTGACAAAACATCCTGGTGCAGGAAGTTATTTTTAACCTTTTGTTACCTGAGACTTTGATATGGTGAGAGACAGAAAGCGCAGCTGATGCTGAGAGAAATTTATCCTTTGTAATTCTCTTTCTGGTCAAAACTGGAGATAGACGTGAAAGAGCAGAGGGCCAACTTGTTTGGATTTGAAAATGCGTTTGCCTTTTAATAATTCAGACAAGCACCATCGTCCTAGAGAGGTTTGTTTCCTAAATGCAGAACAAGCTTCCCTCATCCACTCAAGCAACTCTTACCTCATGCAGAAATCAAGAATGAGAGGCTTGTGCATATCTCTCCAGGCATACGTGCGTGGCAGCCAAAAATGGATGTAAATTACTATTTTTTTTTTTTATTTTTTTTTCCCTGAGCTCTTGCTAAACGCCAGTGAAGGAAGTGGAAGGGATGCTGCAGTCACCCTGTCCTTCTGTCCGTGCCGCAGCAAGGACTCAAAGGGAAGATGTATGAGTTGTTCTTCACCACAGTTCTTGTTACTTGAGCAAAACTGAGTCAGCCCAAGAATTTAGCGTATCTCCACATTTCATCCCCCAGAGGGGCTTTTTGTTGCTCTCTTCTGCAAACTGGCCGTAAAGGTGACAAGGGCCCCTGGTGCACGGCAGTTTTGGTGTTGCAGGGATTCGGGAATGCCTGCTCCTTTGCCTTTCCTCCATCCCGCAGACCTTTCCGAGCAAAAGGCCGATGTGTTGGAGCATCACAGAGCTTTGGCTCCTTGGAAGGACAAGGACGGAGTCTATGGGGAGTAACAGTTGGTGTCCTTTCAGAGTTCAGGTTATTTTCAGTCTGTGTGTGTGCTTGGTGTGTGTGTGTGGGGGAAAAGGTGGCACAAAAATGTCATCCTAAAGATAAATACATCAGTGTCTTCTGGATTCAGCCTATCACTGACACATAGGCATTGGCTTTCTGCTCACCCTATCCCTAGAGCATGAACACATCTCTTATCGTGTTGCTTCATTAATATTTAATCCTTTAAGAGTGAAGGCATCTCTTCTACTTCGTGAAGCGCCATGTGCTGGTGGGAATAATAAACTTGTAAGAATGGAGCAAGAAGTAATTTAGGAGCTTGCTGTCATTTTAAAAAGTGAATGTGGACATTCAGGAGTGTTTCGGTTTGGGATGAGATGTAGGAGGCTGAATTACTCTGGCACTTTTGAAAAAAGTAGCTTGTATCCTCAACTCGGCATACTCTGTGAAAGCAGAGGGGTGTGTGTAGAAGCACAGGCTGAGTAGCAAGTGGTGGCATGAAGCCCCAGATTCAGGGTCTTTTTTTGTGGGTGGCGAAGGAGGGATGGGAAGAAGCTTATTTCCCCTGGGATTGGGGTGCAGAGAGCCCAGCTCTCTCCTGCCTTCTCAGCACCCTGACTCTGTGGAATTGCAGGAAAGTTTTCCACCGGAAGATGGTATTTTCACCTCTGTGTCTGTTTCTGCTAGCTTGTGGATACAGGCTCCCACGTAGAGACAGACAGACCTTTATCCTTCACTGGTTAAATCCACGTGCCGTCGGTGGGAGAAGGCACGCTGCACCGTGGTCCAGCTTTCCAGCCTGCCAAGCCGTAGCTTCACAAGGATGAGGAAAGGGACTTGGGGGGTGCTGGTGGACGAGAAGCCGGACATGAGCAGGCAGTGTGCACTTGCAGGCCAGAAGGCCAATCGCATCCTGGGCTGCATCAATAGAAGTGTTGCCAGCAGGTCCAGAGAGGTGATTCTGCCATTTTACTCTGCTCTGGTGAGACCTCACCTGGAGTATTGTGTGCAGGTCTGGAGCCCTCAATATAAGAAGGATATGGACCTGATGGAGCGGGTCCAGAGGAGGGCCACAAAGATGATCAGGGGGTTGGAGCACCTTTGCTACGAGGACAGGCTGTTCAGCCTGGAGAAGAGGAGGCTCCGGGGAGACCTAATAGCGGCCTGCCAGTACCTGAGGGGGCCTACAGGAAGGCTGGGGAGAGCCTGTTTACAAAGGCCTGCAGTGACAGGACGAGGGGCAAGGGCTTTAAGCTGGAGAAAAGCAGATTTAGATTAGACATTAGGAATAAGTTCTTTACTGTGAGGGTTGTGGAGCACTGGAACAGGTTGCCCGGGGAGGTGGTTGAGGCCCCATCCCTGGAGATATTCAAGGTGAGGCTCGACAAGGCCCTGGGCAACCTGGTCTAGTTGGGGGGTGTCCCTGCTGACTGTGGGTGGGTCAGACTAGATGACCTTGGAGGTCCCTTCCGACCCAGATGATTCTATGAATCTAAGGATGTGGTGGTAGGACTGTTGGGGTGAAAGCTACCACTTCCAGTTACAGGGTAGCATCTCTCTGTGATCAATCCTGTGAAAGTGCAACCTGAAATCAACTTCCACTGGTTCTTCTGCACCCTGGGTGAAGGCAGCCTGAGCGTGAAGCACATCTTCGGCCAAGGTCATTGCCTCACCCTGAGAAGACAGCAGTGTGTACCACAGCACATGGCTTGCTGTTGGCTGTTTTGCTGTCAGGTTGCACACACTTCAGGGCTCTTCCCCGGCACCGGAGCGGGGTTCCTTTCCCCATTGTGAATTTTTAATCATGTCTTGATGATGAGGCACAGTTATTTAGGTTGGTGCGTTTTGTCCTCCTTCTATTTTTTTTCCTGAGGTGGACACTGTATGTGTGTGTCCCTTGCAGCCTAGAAATCTTTAAAAAATTTCTTCTTTAAAAGCCATGAATGAAATTTGTGTGAGGACGGCTTCCATATTCTCCTCCTCCCTTAAATGGATGTGGTCTGGTTGTCCGTAATCTGGTAAGAGAAGCACTGCAGACAGGCTACAATAGTTTGTTAAATCATGGTCCTTGAATGAACTCCATGCTGGTAGATGTTGCCTTTTAATGGGGCTCAGGGTAAGCTGGACATCTCTCTGCGTGTAACTCGTTGTGTGATTAGAGGTCTCCATTACTCCATTTTCTACGAGGCCTAACATAACTGGCCTTTCCCCTGACCCCTCTGCTCAAAATGCAGTGAGCATTCATGCCCAGTGCATCTACTGCTCCTTAAAAAGTCAAACGTAGTCACATTCCTATTGGTCTCAGCAGAGGAAGGTCTGGCTGAGTATTTAACTCGCAAATTCATGCTCTGTGTTTGCCGTCGGTCTCCTCTCCGCAGCCATCTGTAGTGGGTACTGGGAATAAAAGGATGTTTTGTGCTTTCTTCTTCCTTCATATCGTTGCACGGTCTCTGCCCCTTGCTCAAGAGCCTGTCCCAAGCCCTTTTCAGCTGACTTTGATCTGCTGGTTCCTAGCGATGAATATAGAGATAAAAGGGGGGAAAAATTTGTAAGGGAAAGGCTGTCGTATTTCTGCTTTCATGACTGTGTTAGCGCTGGCAGGCTGGTACCCCTTGGAGGTCTAGGGAGGGGGACAGACTAATGGGGAATGCAGAGACCCTTCTCTGCAAAGGTGGTGTCAGTACAGAGCTGGGGTTTCTTTTTTCTTCTTTTTTTTTTTTTGGCTTCAGGGGTAAACTTTTATTAGTGTTTGTGGAGGTTTCCGTAGCTTTGAGGATGATTTTGTAGTACAGGGTCCACTGGGATCGCACAAGGCAAGATGACATAAAGCACCTTTTGGAAAGCTTAATCAAGAGAGAGTTTAGATGCTTTTTCTTGTAATGGGAATAGACGGAGGTTAAAACATATTATTTTAAAATGTAAATTAGCATGGGCTAAAAACGTAAAATGAACTTTTCAGTGACAGACTATATCGACCTGTGAGCTACTTGTGTAACCACGTTAGCTGCGTACTGGTACCCAATACTTTTCTTTCTTGCCAACTGTTTTGTCAGCCCACTTGAGCCTTGTCCTTTGGTCAGAGTAGAAGAGTTTTTTTGTCTTTACTCTGTCTACACAGTGCCTAGCACAGCGCTGCCCTGTCCCTGACCAAAAACGTCCCAGAACTGCTGCTACTACAAGCCACGCTGTTCCCGTTCCTTTGTATCACTTGGTGCACGGGGCTTTGCCGATGCGGTTGTTACTGCTTTGGGATCCAAAGTAGCAACAGGAGCTGGTATGGCCTTTCGCTGTGGGCCTTCACTAGGTGCCCCGTTGCAAACCTTCAGTTGCAAGTCTTATTGACTTTTGTGAGGACATCTTACCCTTTGGTTGCCACGAGTCTTACTTGTGGACCCAGGGGCAAGGTGGAAGGACTCCAAAACCAACATGACCTCGGTTTGGCTAGAGAAGAGACTCAGATCCTGTAGAGCAGACATGCCATGAAATGATGAAACGATGGGCAGACCTTGCATCTGCTGAGCAGTCTTTGACCTTCTGTGGGAAGGGCTGGTACGGAGTGGGTAAGAAGAGAGGGTGATGCAAGTTAATGGTTCATCTCGTGCCAGGGGACTTTGCGGAGAACATGTAGCGGTTTATGCAGTACCTAGAATGCAAGGGAATGATGATCAATACATCTCTGAGGATGGGGGGGAGCCTGACTTCAAGCTGAATGCAGCCAGGGCCACCTTGTACAAGTCAGGCATCAGTCAGTCAGGCGCAGCTCTTCGGAAAGTGCCCGAGCCCCATGATTTCAGTGGAAATCAGGGACCCGTGTCATCTCTGAAAATTGGGGTTTTTTTTGTGCCTCAGCTGTAAAATGGGGAACAATTTATTTCTGGGGATAGTCAAAGTTGTTTTTTTACCGTGTCGCAGAGGTCATCCTGAGGTGGCAAGACCTGTATGAGTAGCTCCATTAAAACAGTACAGAAAACATAATTATCTTCACAGTATTCCTATGAGGCTTTACACTTGTACTAGCACTGAAAAATACTTTATTCTTGCCAAGGATGTGGGGCAGAGTTTGTCTCCTTGATTGCGATAACGGAGGAGTTAGAAGAGCGTCTGTAATATCAGAGACAAGGCAGTCTGTTGTGGGATTAAACTGCAAAATTCCAGGCCATTCTTAACTGCAAATTTTTGTCCTTCGAATAGTCCAATAAAACTTTAGACTGTTCAACATCTTCTGATGACAACTCTTACATAGAATTTTTAAGAATTGTTGGTGATTAGTTTCAGCATATGAAGCCTGCAAAAGGAGTGAAAAATGATTGGACGCCATCCATTGTTCTGAGCTCCTCGATTGAATATATTGCTTTTCATATCTGATGGCCTCAGTTACCCCTGGACATAAAACTTAAGGTTCATCAGGAGCATCATTAAGGACAAATACCTGCCCTCGATGTCTCGAGCCATCAGTAGTATAACTACACCTGCAAAGGGTAATCCTAGGGAGTGCCAATTAACATTTTAAGGGCAAGTAACAATGGGCAAAGTTCATCTCAGTAAAAACACCAGAATTGTATTATTGAGGAGTCTGATCTTCTGGCTAATAAAATTGTCTGGTTTTCTTTTTCGTTTTTTTATTTTTTCTTTTGAACTATTGACAGGTACTTAAGACGATAGTAAAATCCCTTAAGTATAAACAAAAGCAGGATGCCAAAATTGTTACGCTGTCCCATTCAGATAGTGGGTTTATTAATAGATCTTTACCAAGTCTGGCTTTTTCCTTATGTAATTTTCCTTTTAGCTTTAATTGGGAATTTTCTCCTTAGGTCTCCTGACCTGAATGCAGGTCCTCTGTAAGCATTAATGGGAATTTTGTGTTTTCCACCATAAGAAACCTCCCGGCAGCTGAAAGTCCTGGATTTTCTTCCTTTTTGTTCTCCCTGGAGGGACTGGCTGTCCAATTCCTTTTCCATGTCTTTGCATCTCACGACCAAGAGAGACGTTGGTTACAGGCAAGAAATTCTGTGGACGCGTTACATTTCAGTTCCTTAGTTCTTGTTTCTTCATCCTACTTGGCCTGACAGCCGAGCAGAAAACTCCAAGCTATTTTGTAGACCACAGTGATGTTTTTTCTTCATTAGTCTTTGTTTCGCGAAGACTTTTCCTCTGTTGATACAGTAGCTCTGGGGCTGACGGCTGCTCTGCACTGTGTCAGACCACAAGTTCTCATCGTGGAGGGGTAACTTGCTGGATCCCTCTCTCAGGTGTGGACGGGGACCTGGCCCTTGTGCGGGGACATCTCCGTGCTCACGGGTGGCTGACCCAAACCCAGCAAAATCGATGGTGATTTCACTGCGTTTCCTAGGTAAAAGCTGAAGCTGTGAGGAAGCGCTAAGTGGAACTGCTGATGAGAGTGCACAGCATTGATTGCAGGCTCCTGATGAAACAGGTTGTTTAGCAAGTAATACTTCAAGATAAATAATGTGTTCTTTACATTATCTTGTGAGGGCATTGCCCTGTTACTTTTTTTTTTTAATTTTGTAAGATATTGCTGTTGGCCACTGTCTAAAACAAGATACTGACCCAGTTCAACCTTTGATCTGACCTGATCACTCCTGTGTGCTTAAATACCCTTTTTTGATCACATGCCTGATAAAGAAAATACTATTTTTGGTACCAGCCACGCCAGAACTGTCTGGAAGTGACATTCCCTCTTGCAATGGCTGTGTGTACACAGACCATCAGTTTGTTTTGTTAAATCATTATTTGTTGTTTCAGAACTCTGTAAATACTGTGGGGTTAAATCCATTATTTTAAAATCTTACTTGGATTGGCAGTTCATGCTGAAAATGCCCAGCAATCCTACGTACTGTGGCGTTTCTGGGGGGCTGATACCAGGCAAGATCCCCCTGTGCAAGGCGCTGCCCGTGGATCCTATGAAAAACTTTCTTAGCCCTACTGGCTTGTGGGTTTAGTTTAAGACTGGTAGCACCCCAGGCAGACAACTCATTCTTATTTTTTTAGAAAAGTTTAGGTAAATTATTGCTTGGACTATGAGAGCTGGATCTATGCAGCTTCATTGCCACCATCTCTGTGACCCAGTGGTGAGTTTTGCATCTTCCCCGGTGGAGGGAGGACGGCTCCAGACAGCCAAACACCATGGGTAAAAATAATGTTATGGCACCGAAAGGGATCCTCAGTTAACGCGTCCTTGCTCATTGACTTCTAATATTGTGTCTGAAATGTACATTTTTCATTCTTAACAGTTTCCCATAAGCTCTCCAGCATTTTCCAAGAGCTCCCCTCCTACATCAGTGCTTACATCATTTAAAAAATTTGTTTGAAAGACAGGATCTATGTCAGGTATTCCTATTGGAACACTTAGAGCCAGACTTTCAGAAGGCTGTTGTACCCAGGATGCTCATGCTTGTGAGGAAATGAAAGAAAACAATTTACTGAGAAATATTTTGAAAACCTGGACCTAGATGTTCGTGAAAGGTGATCCTTGTGTAATGGTACCCCTGTATAAAGATAGTAGTTACAGTGCATTTCCCAAATTCCTCCACATACGTCTTTTGATCCTGCTCAGGAGATTTGCGTGTCCGGGCTGCTGGTATTTGGTGATTACAGACAGTTTATATTACTGTGCACTCATTCAGTCCTTTGAGCACCCTGCAGGCACCAGCGATGGGATCTGTCTGACCACACATAGATTCCTGCTGTGTAAGGCGTCTGAGTCATCTCATCCTGAAACAGGGAGCTGAGAGAGATAAGTTGCATCCTAAACCCACGCCCTTCTCTGCACTGGATGTAGAGAGACTCCATGCAGCTAATTGGACCATAGTTATTTCCAAACACCCTTCTTCCTTTTCCACCAAGCATTTTCTTCTTTTTCCAGATATCTATTGGGTTTTTCCTCTTTATCACCCTTGCCCCCTCCCTCTTTCCTTTTCTGTATATCTTTTTTTTCCCCCCTATTTAGGAACAGTCCAGCCTGCAGTGCAGGTGGCTGGGGGAGCCCTGTATGCTCACCTAAACCAACCCGTGCAGCGGGAAGCAGCTGGTGTGTGTTTTGGTGCTGGGCAGTGCAGATCTGGCCCCGAGATGTCTCTAGATGAGCAGAAAAAGTGCTGTATTGGGGTAGTCCCGCTGCCACCTTCTGATGAAGTCGCTTGGTCCTTGATTTCTGGACTAGGGCAGTCACAAAAAGAGGAAGAGGGCTTTCTTGTAGCTTTCCTCAGCTCTCATCATGTCCTGGTATAAAAGGGGCCTCTCTTTTAAAAGCCGCTTTCCAGTCACTAGCTGGAAAAATCCTAAATAAAGTCTACAGTAAAACTTCTGTTGGCTTCAGTGTAAGAGATTTAGTTCCTAAACTTGTATGTGTTGGCTAAGTGTAATGGAGCATCTGGTATGTAAAATGATTGTGACAATTCACATATTTTGAAATGGTCATTACTGTAAATGGAATAAGTGGAAAAGATGCTAGAAGAATATGAAGAGAAAAGAGATTGTGTCTGCATTTAGGAAAAAATACACACCAGGCTGATAATATGGCCAATCCAGAGATTAGGGAGAAATAATAAGAGCTACCACAGCTTTTTGCTGTGTGTTAAACAAGCAGAGCTCCTCCTTGTGCTTTCTGTAGTAGCATGCCCTTGATTGAGAAGAAAAATGGATTAGGATAACAAAAAAGGATCTGTTAGCATCTATCAGGTGTTGGTGTTAAAGCTGGGAATGCAGGTTTTGACCTCAGGCTTTTGAAATGCTCTTCTTACCTTAGCAGTCCTCCTGACCAGCCGTTGTGGTGTCACGGAACATCTTCCCTAATGAAATGCTGGTGGCTTCGGGGTAGGCACACAAAGTACGTAAGATACTGAGGGTGGTGCTTTGGTTTATCTCTGTGAGCTCGTACGAGTACGGGGAGCAGTTTGGAATTGCTTCCGTTAAAATGGCGTATACAATTGAGGGAGGCTTCTGACAGGCCACAAGTATCTTGCCTACAGTCTTCTTCTACGGTCTTCATTTTGTCTTCATAGGCTGTGTCCTGATGACCTTGGTTACACTCCATATTTATTGTTGGCAGAGAGTAGGCCTCTTTCCATTAAGCTAGGTGTTGCTGTATCTGTTTACGGGGGACATGAAGTTGGCTTCGTACATCTTTAACCTATTGCCTTGCTTAAGTTTTCAAGAACGAGTCTTGACTCGGTGGAATTTCAAGTAGCTCTTGTGTTGTTAAAATAGCTGTGTAACTTGAAAGAGGGACACGTGTTCACCATACTGCTGTGGGGAGTTGAGGTATTTTAGTATCTTTTTGCCCTTTGCTAAGGTCTAGACTGCATCCCACAGTTGTGTTCTCGGTGAGTTAGATGCTTTAATGACAGGAAGCTCTATGATGTAACGTGTCTAGCAACAGGAGGGATGCCTTCAAAGCGGTGGATCTGCACACCTACTAGGACACTGCTCTGAGAGCCATTGCAACTGGAAGTTGTGCCGGATTAGAATGACCAGCTCCACTGACTTTCACCTGAGGTCTGTCTTCTTAGCTCCCATGTCCTACATGACATTAAAAGAAAGCAAGACTTCAATTCCCAGCACTTTTGAGAGCCTCCCATTGTAGGTACAGTAAGCCAAAGCACATCAGACCTACAGTTGGTACCATCATGTGTTTTCCTTGGCGGCTGGATGGAATTTTGCCCCTTGAATGTCAGCCAGCCTGTGAGGCAACGGGGGACAGCCTCCCCGTCACCCGGGTTGTGCAAGGGTGTGATGTCAAGGTGGGTTGCCTTGGGTTTGCTGGCACTGGAGTAGCTTTGCAGGGCTGAACTTTTGCCCCGTGCCACGTAGATGCAACCACCGTGACAGTTAGGTGAACCGATCCTGTGTGCTAGGGCTGCCTGTCATGACAACCATGGTGATTCTGTGACTTCTGGTGCTGTGACCTCCCGCAGCAGAGTGGAGGGGACCGATGGGGGCAGTAAATCATCCAACTGCTCCAGCTGCCTTTCCCAGAGGCTGCCTGTGTGGCCTCCTGGAGACAGCATGGTGTGGAGATGATGTGTCCTTTGATATTTAGTACCCATGAGAAGGTAAGCGCTGAGGTGCTCATGGCTTGCATGCCCAAAATGTTGCACCCAGGTGATCTGAGCAGTTTGCTTCTCGCTCCGTGAGTGGGGACAAATACCAAGTTGTGAATTAGACAAACATCCCTCTCTAACTGGAGCTCGCAGTCTGCTCTGATAGTGCCCTGCGGTCTGGTCCCTAGACTATCCTGCTCAACCTGCTTCCTTCAAAGAGTGGGTAAGGCACCAGTCTGGAGGACTACAGACTTCCAAGGACCATCAGTATTAAAATTGGCGTCTGGGGTTTGTCCAAGTGGGAGACATGCCTGTGACTTGAATGGGAAGAGGATGTAAATTTTTGTGCATGACACATGAGGTGGCTCTAGCATTAGCTGTAGCTTTGATTCAGACAGAGATACGAGTGTCGCTGAAGGCGGAATAAGCCTCCATCCTGCAGACTTCCCTCAGGAATGCCGATGAAGAGGATGTAAATGCAGGATATGGCTGTGGAGTAAATGGTAATGTGTGTGTGGGATCATTAGAAAGCACGACAATTAAACCGAAAAGGGCTTGTTTCCCAGAGATTGGCGTGCGTGCAATCCTCCCTGTGCAAGTGCTGCTCTTCCAGAAGAAAACATGGAATACCTGTCTCCAGTGTTGAACCAGTTAATGTGGGCAGGGGCTCAGGGTGCCCTCTGCCATGCTGTGGGGTAGTGGCTGTGTGCTGGAGAGAGCCTTCAGAACAGAATGGGGCAAGAAATGTCAGTTCGAGTCAGGGCGTGTTGACTCCTAAAGACATTTTGAAGGTTACAGGTACACGTTAAGCAGGTATTAAATAGCTCTTGCTTTATAAATATCATTTGCAAAAGCAAGTATCCTCTTCAGGGAGCCAGAGTGTACAAGTTAATTAGAGTCTGCATTTTCAAAGTGGCAGAAAAGCAGGACTTAAGATCAGAAAAACTGCAAATAAGTTTGCTGGTGACTTGAAATCTGCTGACTTCTGTAAAACTTCCTGAATCATACCTTGCTTTTTCTTCTCACTGCTTTCTGCAGCTGTGTCCATTGCACTCCCTGTAGTTGCTTGTGATTTGTGTGACAGGAGAGAGGAGAGGTTCAGACCTGCTGTCTGATGGCTGTTTGTGGAGGGGCAGGTCCACCGGCTGATGGGGGGTACGTCGCAGTGGTGCTCAGAGACACGAAGTCATTTGTGTTGCAGAGAAATAACCTCATGCACCTGGGCAAAAATAACCCCCTGCACCGGTACAGCTTGGGGAATGACCTGCTGGAGAGCAGCTCTGAGGAGAAAGACCAGGGAGTCCTGGTGGACAACAGGATGACCATGAACCAGCAATGTGCCCTTGTGGCCAAGAAGGCCAATGGCATCCTGGGGGGCATCAGGAAGAGTGTGACCAGCAGGTGGAGGGAGGTCATCCTGCCCCTCTGCTCTGCCCTGGGGAGGCCCCATCTGGAGCACTGGGTCCAGTTCTGGG
>VXAK01018966.1:83853-177853 GCA_013399435.1 Arenaria interpres | reverse complement strand
GAGAAGAGACTGACCCCCCCCGGCTACACCCTCCTTTCAGGGAGTTGGAGAGAGTGAGAAGGTCTTCTGGAGGTACAGTGTATTTCCTGTGTGTCTTCCCAAATACCAGTGGTCCTCTGATATTAAGCAAGGCTCCTAAAATCTTTGAGGATCCAGGTTAGTATGTGAGGACAATTACGTCTTCAGGTTTTTTCCCTTTGTAGCCCAGGTTCCTAAATTTTGTCTATGGGTATCCCAGATGGTTGCGACTACCTTGTCTTCTCAGGCTCTTCTGAATAGATCACCATTTATTTTTCTTGGCCAGCTTGCTTAGGGCTAGTTTGAAGCCCATCTCATTAAGTTGCCTTCACGTAATGCTCTTTTCTCTTTTTTTTTTAGTCAGATGATGTCCAATGTTTTCCCAGCAATCCTCACATGCAAGGAGTGACATTGCATGGCCAATTACCAGGGAACTAATTAGCAGACAACTTCTTCCCTCATGGTTCAAAGAGTGTTACGTACACGTTCCCAGGAGATTGTGCCACACCGCATCATCTTGCAGCAGCATTGCTGTGAATGAAGCATGCTTTTTTCCCCTCTGTGCCTTTTTCCAGCTCATCAGTTTTGTGTCAGACTGGGAGCAGACAGACTGCACTCCCCGACGTCACCAAGCAGAATCCAGCACTGATGGTGCCTTCAAAAACCCTTCCTGCACCGAAACTACAGCCGCTGCGCGCCGGTTCTGCACGGTGGTGGCAGCTGAACAGAGGCACCCTTCTGAGTGCCTGGGCATGGTAGCTTTGCTTTAAGAAACTTCAACCTGGAAAGGGCTGCCTTTTTGGTTCTTTTTAGGCACAATTTCTTTATTATTATTTTTTTTCCCAGGCTAAACAGTATTTATGGCATTTCTTACTGCAGGTTTCAGTATTCCAGGTTCGGTGAGATCAGTGGTATTCAGCGTTTGCAAACAGAAAGTCTGTGTTTGAAAACGATGGCATTTTTGAGTGTGACTTTAGTAAGTGCTGCAGGGCATTAAAGATGCAGCTTCTCTGGTGTCTTCCCCCGCTAGCGGTTTCTTCATAGTGGAAATGACTGTCAGCATCTTGAACCGAGCGCTGAAAGACCTCCTGACACTTCAGTGGCAATGCTAAGGACTTGTGACCGTCTTTACTCGCTTTTGGATTCACATTTTTTTTCATTGATTCTGAATACATGTTGGACCAAATATATATGTGAACAGTATCGGGAGGGTGTGTGCTTGTACTCTGCCCGCTTTTACTGATTCTCAAAAGTGGTGCCTGGCACCTTGGACCCATGCAGTGAGGACTATATTATGAGCAAAGCTGTTATTCTCCATCAAAATAGTTTGTCTTCTCTATCCTAGCTTCCTCTGAATTTGTGTTATATTTACTGTCAAGGAGCATCTGGCACTGTCTATTTGTAAATCATAAATTTAGATTCATTTTACCCAAGTAAACAGAAAACAGTCCCAGAACAGACAGTAATATGAGAGCTTTAAAAAAAAAAAAAAGGTGCCTTATCAGTAAGTGGTAGTGCATACTCTGTTGAGATCTGCTCTACTAAAATATTTCTTCATTTCTGTCACCTCAGGTGAGCAATAAGTTTTTTCTCCAGCACGGCACTGTCACAGGATGGGTGAGCAGCGGTACTGGAGCAGATGAACTCTCCTCCACCTCCAGACTGCAGTACTGGCTCTCGGTAACATTTTTATGTCCCCTTGTGCAGCTGCACGATGAATTTCTGGGATGAGTAGCTGCTTCAGTGCAGAGTTTAAAATGGAAACCAGGACTTCTGCCACCCAACTCTCAAATCCCCTCTTTCGGAGAGTCGAGGAGGAGGCTTTGTTGCCTTACCAGTGTACCCTTGTGAGCTGGAAACCCTAAGCCTCTTCCCACCCTGGCTGGCCTCCCAAACTTCTTGCCCTACAGCTTTATGCCACGTCCTCGCCCTGGCCCGAAGCTGGCCACTTGGCTTTTTGAGATAAGGGAATTTGTACCTCTGGAAGATGCTTTGGGCATCAGGAAAATATCCATATGTTAGTTATATGGATAGTTAGGCCAGATTTTCCAGCTGTTTATTTTACAAGCATGTTGAGACATCTTAACGCAGTTAGAGGTTATTAAGTCTAAGTTGCTAAGTTAATGACTTTAATAGACCTCTAGCATTCATGTTTAATCCAGTGCTACTTACTGGCCTACACGGTACGTTGATACTTTTTAAAGCTTCAGACTTGGCAGCTCTCTGAAAGAGAGTACTCCTGTTTCTCAGACACTTGGATGAATTTCTTGCTGCTGTTGTTAACAGACGTAGACTCCAGCTCTGCATTTGCACTAACATTTAAAACCATCTGCAGAAGGGAGCCTGATGCTGTGGTTGTTAAGCAGCATCACTGGCTGACATTGGAAAGGGTGCCTGGATGCCTCTGCCAGGCGGAAGCATTAGGTGGAAGTCTGATGGAGAGAAACAGATTCGGTTTGGTTCAAATGAGGCATAAAACGTTGTACCAGCCAAGGAGGGCTGAGAAACCTGCCCGACAGACCGTATGACCTTGCTCAGTGAAATGAAGCCTAGCTCAGGACACTTCCAGCCCTCTTCAGATTCCTGAGGTGAAACATCCCGCTGGTTACAGCACAGCAGAATAAGTATCAGCCACCCCTTTTTTCCTGTGTTGTTTGAACATCTTTTCTTCCGGCGTAAGAGTGCTTCTCCAGCAGTTGAATTTTAAGTTTCAAAGTTTCTGGACTACATTAACGTTTAATCTGCCCTCTACTAGCTGGCAATTTCTATCCTGATTTGCAGTGATTAAAAATTAATCTAGCTAGGATTTGGTGGTACTCCAGGATTCAGGCATTTTGATCTTGTAAGTCAGGTTTTAAACCAAATGCACATTACAAGTCCATCTGCTTTATTTAAAAAATAGAATCAGTGATTCATCTTTTAAAGTAAAGGCTATTCATGGTTTCCTGGTTAATTCAGAATTGCAGGTGTATCGCTGCAGCTACGGGGGAACATCTTTCAGTTGATTGTTCGTCTCTTTGGAGGGATACCTTTTGTCATGGGCATCAGAAGCATGTATAAAAGGAGCTTTTAAGGCTCTACCTGTGGCTGCTACATTTTTGGTATTATGTTTCAGGAAGCAAACCCAGCCCTGCCAGCTTTGCTGAGGCAAAGCTTCCACTAATGCCGTAGGACGAGTTTTTTTCTTTACCACGAACAGCCGTAAAAGAATGCTGGCTTAAAAAGAGAAGAGATTCCAAGCCATATAAAGACTTGATTCTCTTTACAGAGATCATCCTTATGTGATTTTCCTAAATATTTTGTCAGGTTTTTCTGTCTCTTGCTTTCTTAAGCGTACGTTGGCACTAAATGCTGGCTGACCTTCCTTGGATCAGCTTTCATTGTCTAATAACGTGAGGTAATGTGTGCAAATCCTGGGATTTACATATTTGACTGATTTATGAGTAAATACCTCTCAGTCTCTGCTTAAATCTGCTTGAGTCTAGAGAGATGCTGGTGTGGATGCTCCACAGATGTATTTCAGTCACATTGCAGGTACTTGAACATGACAGATCTTGTTCATTGACTCTTCCCCAGCTATGACAAAACACTTTTGCACCAAGTAGAAGCATCAGTCCTGGATTTTCCATCAGATCCGTGCAGGTTTTGTGGAAGTTGTACTAAACCTGCAAATCTTTACACAGTTGTGTTGTTTTTACAGGTATACCATAATTAGTATGCCTTTAAGTTCTCCCTGGCAGTTTTGTTCGTTCATGAAGGGCTACAGCATTTTCACTGGTTAATGTTAGTGTTTAAGGCGTATATGGTGAAACCTGTCTAACCAAATCTAGAGTCCTTAGTTCCTGATGTCCGTGCTCCGTCCGTATGACGGCTCGCTCCTCCCCTTTTTCAGGTTATGATCTGTTTAGCTTAAAACATCTTTTGATATTTTTTTTTTTTTGGGCTTGTAAAGAAAAGCAATAACTTCTGTAAAGTGTCCGAAGCGTTGTGAAGAGAGGTGTCCGGTTGTGCCATTAGGTAACTGTTTTGTGAAATAGCTTGTCCCAGTAGAGATTGAAATACATTTAAATGGTAATCCCATTTCTAACCCAAGTTAGGTAGATAACTACGTTTGTACTTGGACTCCTCAGCGAAGGTTGGTGCAGTAGGATGCAGTCCCACTAAGGACAAATGTTGTTTTATTGCCCTTGAGTAGAAAATAGCACTTTCCTTGAGAAGCACCATGCAGTGTCTCAATTTTATGGCAGTGTTTAAAAGCGTATGTTAACAAGCATTGCTTTGTAGAGGCGTACTGCACCCACAGTCACTGGCACGCAGGGCTAAACCCCCATTTCCATGTGGCTGTGCGTTGGGTATATTCTGTGTTTTACAGCATCGCATTTTATTCAATACCAGAGACGTGCACTGTGGTCCTACGTGAGGTGGTACCCTTTCTCTGACTTCTGGAAGCTGCTTCCAGTTGAAGCTGCTTCAGGGTGAAGATCAAGCAAATCCGCATGCACAAAATGAAAGATTCAGGCACAGGTTTTTGACTATATTAGAGTTTTTGAATATTGGATATCCTTGATTCTTATCCACCTCTTACAGTGAATGTGAACTCCATCTAAAATCCCAACATGCTGTACATGGTAAAGTTCAAATGAGTTCATTTCACTGAATTCAGAAGAGGTTTCAAACCTCTCAGGGTTACGTTTCCAAGTGAAATGTTGAACAACCACTGCTACTGTTTTTTTCTATATAATTTCATTCTGTAACTTCTCCAGCAGACATTAGGACAGTACGTTTTTGGTGTCACTTGGGTAGCCATCTTAAGTCTGATAAGAGTTTAATTTGGGAGACCTAAGAAAATTCTTAAACCTGTGCCGTTGTAGCAATGTGGGCTGTATATAGTAGCAAAGTTTTTAGCCTTTCACTCTAATGCTTTTCTGCAGGTAGATTCGTAAGTCAGGACCAAGTTTTAAGTCAAATAAGTAGGAAGTGAAGCATAAAGTACAGACTTCCAGAAGCAAAAAGCACAAGACCATTTTAGGTTTTAATGAGATGTGAAATGTTCTCGCCTTGCAGAAAAAGCTCTCCAAAGAAAGATTGTCTTTACCTTATTCTGTGGGTATAGTAGTACTTTTTCTATTAACAGCTAATCTCTAA
The DNA here is from genome assembly GCA_013399435.1 of Arenaria interpres. Classification (NCBI taxonomy): domain Eukaryota; kingdom Metazoa; phylum Chordata; class Aves; order Charadriiformes; family Scolopacidae; genus Arenaria; species Arenaria interpres. The sequence goes on along the minus strand of VXAK01018966.1, from coordinate 172,690 downwards.
TACAATTACTGTTCACTTATAAAATAATAATTTTACTTGAGACACCAAGGCTTTCTTTTATTTATTTATTCTTTTTGCTCTCCGGGGATGGGACCATAATGTCCTAACCATACAATAGACATAATTGACCAAAAGTAGATGCAATACTCTTTTTTTTTTTTTTTTTTTTTTCTCCCAAAGCAAAGGTTTTCCTGCAGATCCAATAACATAAAATCAGATATCCAAGTCCCTGAGAGCACTGAAAGTTGAACACATGACATGTAAGATTCTGGATGCTCTGCATGGGACCTCACATGGGAGTTAAGTTTCGGGACAGACTTAGTTCTGTATTTAAATGGTAACCTAAAAGGTTAAGGTGGTAGAAGGTAGAACCTAAAAGGTAGAAGGTGGTAAAATCATATCTTAGCTTTTACATAAGCCATTCCTCAGTAACAACAGGCAATGCAGTAACCTGCACAGGTTGGTGTGACCAGACTGGAGTACCCAATACCCAATTACAATAACAACTGTTCTTCACTGTCTTATCAGTAGGAGAGCAATGGGCAACCCCAGCTGCAAACTCATGTAGACACTGGGCGCTCTTTCCCCGGCCCCATGCCTGCAGAGCTGCGCAGTGACCCATCTGTTCTTCTCTGCACTTCAGTGTCTGTGGGGGGAGAGAAAACCCACAGGTTTGTGATATTTTTAGGGTCAGTCACAGTTTTCACAAAAGACAAATTTTGGAGTCAATTTACAAGATTATAATGAATGAATGGCTCTTTACTTTTTAATTGTTGTTAGGTTGGATTATTACATATTTCCATACTAAATTTAGTTCAATTCAATATAGTTTATGCAGTTAAAATAGCTGGGAAATTAGCAGGAAGACTGAAGAATGAGTCCAGGGAAAAAAATACCACCAAAGTCTCCTGGTCAACATCTCAAAGGCTTAGGAAATTAGCCTTCTTTGCAAGGAACTTCAAGCTGCCGTTTGCTGCAAGGCCAAGAGGAATTTGCTGGGTTCTGTCTAACCTTTTTGGATTACTTTTGGTGACTCCCAGGTGTAAAGATGGCTAAACCTAAATGTGCTTAGTGGTCAGTAGAAAAGGGCCTTATACAGTGAAGCCTCTTCCTCCGAGTCCAGGAAGGAGGGAGTTTGAAAGAGGAGAGGAGGACAGTCTTTGAGCCATAGTCTGGACATTTCTTTGCAGACCTGATTAACCTGGGCAGCACTTAGCAATTACGGTGTTTGCCTTTATAGGGTCCCTTCGATGCTGGGTTTCATGTAAACAGGAAGCAATTAGTGAAGAAATGTGGTGCTCCTATTTCCATTGCATTTCCTGTGCAGAGCTGTGGGCTGAGCCATTTGGGAATTTCCCCCTTAATTGCACCCTTGGTTGGTGCGAGGTGTGTTGATTGACTTTACGTGTTGCCCCCCCCTACACACACACCTGCTTGGAACCGATTCAGGCAACCTGCCTTGTGTAATGAAAGGTATTTCAGCTCGGTTTGCCGTCTAAAAATACCGAGGGCTGGATCCAGCCCTGGGTTACGCAAGAGGAGTTGCAGAGAGATTGTGCCCATCTTGCCAGCGGCGGGAGGGAGGTGGGACGGTACGGCCTCGGCACCATCCTCCTTGCGGGCATTCCCAGAGAAGGATCGGCGTGATTATGGCTCGTGCTGGCTGCAGGTAGTCACCCTACGTGGTTGGGGAACCTGCCCCAACCCTTTGGTCATACAGGATGTTGTGTGTGTTGGACACCTAAACTCTACCGTGTGTAATCCTCTGAGCAACGTGGGATGAGCTGCTCTGCTCGCCTCGAGGCTCCATGTTTTTTGCCGTGTCAGGGTAGTAATGATGTAGTTCCAGAGCAGAAGTAAAGACCACCTGAGGCAGGCAAGTTTAGTAAGTGCCAGCAAAATGAAACTAGGACCTCAAGATAGCCATAAACCCTTGAAAATTGAAGGAACTAGTGCATAATTAATAGCAGTAACCAAAGCAGAGCAGCAGGTGAACATTAGTATCTGCTTTCTTTTGGCGACTACCTGTTATGTCCATTTTCTTGACTGAAAAGGCAAGACCAGAGGCAGGTTTAAATGCCTCGTAATACTCCACTGAAGGTGCCACTGTTAAGTTTTATCCCTGGTTGAGATCTCAGAATTGCATCATATGTTCATTTGACCTCAGACATGCATTAACTCTGAGGCATCTGATAGAGGAATTTGATTGTATGGTTCTCCAAGTCCCCCTGTAAGCCTGCGATTAAAAACTATAAGTTTTTGTAATTCTTGCAGGATTATTAATCTGGATTATTCAGCATAGGTAGCTGTGACATAGGTAGGTATGTATGTATGCATATAGGTGAGCTTCTGAAGGGCAGTTGTTATGGAGAAACAATGAAATAACACAGTAGGGGGATAACTGCCAAAAAATGCTTTGTAAGCCACAGAAAGGGAAAGAACAAATAAATACCACGTTCTAACTCAAAATAATATATTTTTTTTTCTTTTTGTTTGGCTGGTCATATGTGCGCTCTTTGGCAAGGTGATTCTTCTCAGTATTGTTGAGAGATGTGTGTGAAGATGCCGTGGTTGGGCTTAGAAGTTTCTATGTGAAGTGCCACATTGCTTCCGCCTCATAAATCTTAATGAAAATGTGTTTTATGATTATCCAAGATGAAATATGAGATTGGTTTGATAATATATTGCAAAAGGAAGCCTTTTGAATCTATGTGCGTGGTGCAGTATTCGTTTTTTTACATAGCTGTATTGAAGGGATGGTATTTAAATTACAGCCTAGAATAATTACAGGAAAGCAATTACGCTTATGCTTCTAACGTTTTAGAAGTTCGGTTTCTTACATATATTTGCTGAATAAATGTCACCTTGCTGGAACTTGCACAACTGGGTGATGTGTTCGCTTGCACAATCAAGAGCAATTCAAACATGCAAGAGGACAAAGATAAAATTGGTTTTGTAATGATCAAGCCAAAGGCCTTTGTTTTTGTGCAATTAAAATTTCACCTCGAAATTGCGTAGTGAGCTGTTTGCACAGTGTTTCCTCTGGTTCTTCAGCCATCTTACCCCGAGAAGAATATGTGAGAGATGTGGTGTTAAGCAGGTGCTGAGCTGCAGTTTTTTCGGAGCCCTTCTGGGCCTTGGTGTTTAGTTCTGATGAGGCGGTGGTTAAGGTCTTGGGCTGTGCTTTTAGTTTCAGCTGTAGAATCACAGAATCTTCATGGTTGGAAGGGACCTTTGAGATCATCGAGTCCAACCGTACACACACCAAAAAAACCCCCAACAATCTCGGGCACTAGAGCATGCCCCGAAGTGCCACCTCCACACGTTTCTTAAATCCCTCCAGGGATGGGGACTCCACCACCTCCCTGGGCAGGCCCTTCCAGTGCCTGACCACCCTCTCAGGAAAGTCATTCTTCCTCAGATCTAATCTAAACCTCCCCTGCCCCAACTTCAGACCATTTCCTCTGCTCCTGTCATGATTCCCTTGGGAGAAGAGGCCAACCCCCACCTCTCTACACCCTCCAGTCAGGGAGCTGTAGAGGGCAATGAGGTCTCCCCTCAGCCTCCTCTTCTCCAAACTAAACATGCCCAGTTCCCTCAGCCTCTCCTCGTAGGACTTGTTCTCCAGACCCCTCACCAGCTTGGTGGCTCTCCTCTGGACACGCTCCAGCACCTCCATGTCCTTCTTGTAGTGAGGGGCCCAGAACTGAACACAGCTCTTGAGGTAAGGCCTCACCAGGGCCCAGTCCAGAGGCACCATCACTTCCCATCCAAAGTTTTTCTTTGGTATTTCTTCCCAAGGGTTGAGAATGAACCCCCAGTCAAACATTTGTGGGTAGCTCAACCATTTTTCAGTTTGTCTTGTGCCATTCAGCCAGTGAGCGCTTTGGTATTTGTTTTTTTTATAGCCAAGAAGGAAGAATTCCCAGGTTTTCTTCATGGTTTTAATCTTTGGTAAAACGCCTGGTAGAGAAACTGAGCACATACAGCCAGTGTTTATGGGCTTTAATGGTACATACAGGGGTGCTTGGAGGTCCTGGGACTTTTTTTGAGGATGTGACCTTTCATTGGATGTTGCTATTTTAGGCAGATTAGGTTTTTCTTTCCACAGAACATGCTCGAGTCGATGTCCAGAGGCAAACACAGAAGAAAGGCGAATGATGGGTTAGGACATTGAAAAAAATAGTATGCACATTTCCAGTATTGACAGTGTTATTGGGAAAATCGGAGAAGTTGTGTCAGAGGCTGCAGGTGATTCAAGGGCATTGAAGATGCTCTCTGAGGAAAAATTTAAGCATTTATCTGGTGATTTTATCCAAAATCATCACATTAGCACCAGAAAGGAAAGAAAACACTGAGCACTAGCAAGCTCTTCCATCTTGAGTAAAGGAGGCTGAGCAATTGTCTGTGCCTGAGAGGTGGCGTTCGACACACAGCGATTGTGACTAGTATGCACTAGAGCAAATTAGTAAGGGAATTGGTGCAATCATATCACTGGATTTCTTTCTCTCAAGAACAGATGTCTCCCTGGAAAATATGCCTTAGCCAAACCCAACTTCTTGAACTCAGTGTAGGATTTCCGAGATTAAATGTGAGGACTTGAGACACTCAGAAGGTCAGATTAGATGATGGTCACTTCTGGCCTTAAGGCTGTGAATAAATGACTGATTTCGAACCCAAAGTGTTTTCTTGGTAACTCTAATATATACACACACCAATCAGTTTAGTTAACACGTGGAAAGCTACATAATGAGAACACTGTAAAATGTTTTGGCACCTTGGAAGAACCCTTTCCAGAAGCATTTCCCATCTGTTCTCCCTGAGATGGTCGCATCTTTAGAAAAAACATGTAGTCTTGTAAATCCCTACCTAGAAGCCTTTAATCTTGAGTTTCTGGAATTTCTTGAATGAAACAAGGTAAAAAAAATCATATTAAACTAACTGCCATATACAGTTTTCCAGTGATAGTGTTTTATGCTTTATCAGCGTTGATGGTGGCGTCTCTGGGAGATTATGCTCATTGCCACATGAACAGCTGCCGGAGACAAGCTGCATCTCTTTCTTTGCTCTAGCCCACTGTCATTCACAGGATCAGCTTACGTGTACGTTTAATCTGTTACCTACGTGGTTTTATTACCTGCTATGGGTGTAGCAATACTTGGGGATACCATTGCCCTGCATTTCCCACTGGATTGTCGTGTTCATTTATTTATACCTTTGCCCAAATTAATCAGCCAGAAGGTGAAGCTCTGAAAATGAGGAATCTAAAAGTACTGTGGCCATGAGCTTTTGTTATGGATAGCAAACTGGTTTGTTTTTTTTTCTGAAAGGAAAAAGTGATGGCAGTGGGTAAAGCCGAAGGGTGACATGTTTTTGATCAAATACTGCTCTTCAGAGCTGCCACTTGGGTTTCAGAAGCCAAATTTTCAGATAAGATAGAAGTGAATCCTTGAAAAGAAAATGATTAAGCCCTTGTGAAGTAAGTTTGCATCAACATGCAATTTTCTGCCTGATAGCTTGAACTGAATTGAGTGCTTCCTAGTTTCTTTTCCATAAGGCGCCAGTTCTGAAGTTTAATGATAGCAATTTAAAGGCATCCTTACTGATTCCTTTGTGGGCAAACACAAAACGAGTAGGCTGGGGGCATCACGTCTGAATGCTGTCTGCCATCACAGGAGTGATGAGCTGAGTCTGAGAAAATAGTTTTGGGTTGGTTTTTTTTCCCAATTAGATGCCCTCTCCTCCGATTACTTCCCAGTATCAGTATGTATACGGTGTGTATATACAGTGTATGTATCCCTTTCTCAAGAGACAGAGGTGGTTTAGATAGTAAATTCTGCGAGCCTATCTAAATACACCTCTTAATAAAAAGCCCGTTATTGGCCTCTTCTGGAGCAAAGGCAGGAAAGCTGATGGCTGGCAGAGGAGAGGAACTTGCCTCTCCTGTAAAAGAGGTGTCCACAGTGGGGCTCAGCTCCGGGCCATCCCCACCGGTGCTGTGATGGAGCAGCAGCAGGTGACCTCACGCTCTCCGCAGGGACGCGGTGACTCAGTAGCAGACAGATCCCATATAAACACCGCTGCGCTGATTGGCGAGCGGTCAAAACACAGCAGCCAGCAGGGATTTGAACACAGTGTCTGCTCTTGAGAAAATGAATCAGAGGCAAAGAAAAAAAACCAAACCCTAAATTGCTGCAAATTAAAAAAAAAAACAACACCCACAAACAAACAATAAACCCCCCCCCCAACAACCTTTAGCACAACATTGATTTGCTCATTGAGATGATGTCTGTCTCTCTCCAGCTCTCTTTCTAGTAATCTCATCCGCTCTTATTTGATATGTCTGATTTTTGAAAGGCTAGGAATTTTTTTTTAATAAGAAACGTAACAAAAGCGCTATGTTCATTAATCAATTGTTGTGGAAGCAGGCTGCTTATTTTAGTTTATTGTAGGAGTAAAATATGCAGTTAGGTCAGCAGAGACTAGCTAAGCCTTGTAAAGCTGCTTACATTGTATTAGAGAACCTGTAAAGTAAGGGGAGGCTCATTACTTCTTCTTCAAAGTTATTTCAGGAACGTCACTGTGAAGTGCAGAAGATCCCACTTTAGAAGAATCCCAAATACCAAGAGGAAAAAAAAAAAGAAATTATCAGTGCAAACAGCAAAAAGATCTGTCAATAGGAAAACAGTGCCATAGCTTGCTTTTGAGGAAGAATAGAATTACAGAATAAAATGCCCCATTTCTAGAGAATCAGAGTGTGGTATTCAAGCAGTGCTATTAAAAGTGCACTTTTTTCCTCTTGAGTCTCTGAATTCAGGCAGATTCAGTTTTGCTACATTGAGGTAATCCTTCCGCCACCCATGCCTTGTACTACCAATATGTTTCGGAAGCTGCCATCCAGTCTTTTTGGATTAAGTATTCAAGTTGATAAGCAAACGATTGGAATGCTTTTTCATTTAAGATGACAACACTGACTGACAGCGTGGCTTCCAAGATAAAAGTACCAGCCATTCATCAAGATGCAGTAATCAAAGTGGGTTTTATTTTTTGCTTTGAGCCTTTTTTAGTGTTGGGGGTTTCACCAGGAGAGGCTGTCCCAGATCGGGTCCAATTAAGGGTTTATTCGAGGACTGCAGGGGTGACTCCATAGCCCAACTGGAGATGGTCAAGTGAAAGCCCAGAGCAGCTGGGTTGTTACTGGAGGATGTACACATAACATGGGGAAAACCACGTTTGTTTGTGTTGGTGCGGGGCTTGGAGGGTTCTTAGCTAATTAGTGAATTGTTTGCTTTGGATCTCATGTGCAACATTCATGACTCTGGTGCACGTGTTTATGTGAAAGCTGGAAACGTAGGAAAAAAACTGCTTCTGAGTGGGCTAATACCTGTGGCATTAAGGCTAGGGGATGTAATGTGACAGTTTCCCTTCGAAACGAGCGTGAAGCGAGATGCTTAACTTTGCCTATCTACTGCTCTCTCAAGTTTTCCAAAGTGACTAATGGTTATAATACCTCCCCAGTAGGTTCCTCGTCAGAAACGCTTTGTGGGAGTCTGGTTTGCAAAAGGTACTGAGCAGCTTCACTGTAAAAACCAGGCTCGCTGCAGAGATCTTGGCATCTGAAAAATGCAGGGATGTACAGTCACTGTCCCCTGTGAAATCTAAGACAACGCAGCTTGATAAATTAATTTTGGCTGTTTCATGATTGGTTGGTACTGATGAAAACATATATATATATATGTATGTATGTATATGTACACCTAAATATGTGACAGCTGCACAGGTAGATAGGTGACTGGTTTTTATCCAAGCTGTGACCCTCTTTTTTTTTTAAAAAAAAAAAAAAAAAAAAGAATTACTATCTTAGAAGTGACTTTCAAAAAATGAGGGCAAAACTGAAACCTAAGCCTTGATCATTATTTTAAAAAATTCATGGAAGACCAGCTCCTTACAAGCATTTCATTTATCCTGTATCTGCATGTACATATATTTGAAGACCTCAGCCCATAACTACATTTGAAAGAGTGTTCCCATCGTGCTGTCAAATCCACGCAGGCCTGGGTGCTACTCAGCAGTTCTAATTTCATTTTCCACAGCCAAGAAGAGTGGTGAGGGTTTGTGGGATCTCTTGCCAGTGATCTCTTGTAGAAGATAAGCTATTCCAAATAAAACTATGTTCTTAGGAGGAAGGGGAAAGCTAAGGTAAGCTGCAGAGTTGCATTTGTTGCGTATATTGTCTATATTTATTGTGTTTATTGCCTATTTGTTTCAAAATCAGTGCTTCAGGGGGCACTTGTTGAGGGTTCGGTGCGGGGCTGTGTTGTGACTCAGTGTAAAGGCAGGAGTTAGGTGGCAATGCGAAGGATTATGGTGCTGGGGGTGTCCTGCTGGTGAGACACGTAACCTCAGTCAGCCCACGTGCAGTCATAAGAGAAGGGTTGCCAGTTTGAGTGCAGTGTTTGAATTTCTGTTTGAGTAATTAATGTTGCACCTCCCCTTCCTAAAGTTCCCCAGGAAAGCTTAATGGTTCCCAGTTCCTCCTAAGTCCTTGAGCAAATAATTTTTGTTGCGTGTCCCATTTTACTGTCTGTGAAGAGGTACTGATAATTTTTATGGCTTGCACCGGTGTGCTCTCAGGGTGAATTTATTAATTTTGGGATGTGCTTATATATGGGCTGAATGATATCACTACCCAAACAGAAGAGCATCATGTCTTAAGAGTGGGTATGTTGGTCGCTATTAAAGGTCATGTGTAACCTTCTGGTTTGCTGGAGTGGTGACAGTGAACAAGATACCAGAAGTAACATGGTTCTTCCCTGAAATGCTTTTCTGAACCTAATGAGTAACTGGCTAAAACACAGAAACACCAAGTATGATCTTTTATGGGGTTTAGTATTTATTTATTTTTCCAGTTCTCTTTAGAAGTGTGCTAAAAGCAAACAATCTGCGGCAGTGAGTCAGAGAGGCTAATTGTATCGCGCACAAAAAAGTTCACAAGCTTTTTCAACTCGAATTATTTCTCTTCTACCTTCATTGAATTCATTGCTGGTTAAAGGTGCTGGGTGAACTGTCCCCATGACTAAAATGTTCTGACTTAGCTACGTAAAATTAGCACGCCGCGGTGACCTTTCTCCCCTTTGCTTTTCTGCTGAGAGCAAATTGGAAGACTGTTTCTTGCTAAGCACGGGCTTAATGCTACCAACTCGTCTCGCACAGATTATCAAGCAGTCTGCAGGTAGTAATGACCTTTGGTCATGGTGGACGTGGGCCAGATCTGAAGTAACAAACTGTAAAAGGATCTATATCCCGTTACCAAACCACCATCCGGTCTTACTCATTAACATTTTAGTGGCAAAAGTTCAAATGAGTGATTTCATTAATAGTCATGAAACTAATTACATTGAAGTGCATCTGTCAGTAGTAAAGGCAACTGACTTCTGTGCTTCTGAATAAATTCAGTCTGCTTTAGGAAATGTTATTCTGCCTCTAAATGAGAGAAATACATTGCAAATCATGAAGCGGTATTAAAAAGGAGAATGCAGATGTAGCCTAAATGTGCCGTGCTTGGTGCTGCAGTTCCCTAATGCAATCAATTAATGAAATGAATAATCAGAAGTGCGTTTGAGTAGAGGAAGGGTCTTGGGCAGTCTTTTGTGCCTTATTTCCTCCCTCAAACACTGAAAAGTCTGCAAGGTAAGTAAGGTTAGGGGGCAGGAGGGTTGTCATTGACTTGGATAAAATGAGACTCAACGGAGTATCAAGATTAATTTGGGTATATAGAAAGGAGCCGTGAGTGTACTGAAGAGATATGACCGGAGCCCACAAGGTATCTATTCAAGTGATTTCTATGAGAATTTGGCATCTGATTGTGACTAAGGACATGGTCAAATTTTCTTTGCTCAAGATCACAGGAAAGTTTGTGATGGAGCAGCTCTAGTTTCCCAAGCACTAATCTGGTAGCCCAACACTGCAATGACTCCAGTTTGCTGAGAGTGTGTGAATTTATTCACAGCATCACTCCTGTGCCCAGTATAAGCATGTCGGGTCACATCTGGTCCCACTTCCACCATGAGGACTGGTATTTGCTGTTGCTGTCATCCCTCCTTTCCTATGTCTTCCTGAATGTGCATGTGCTTCACAAGACGTTGTGGAGGCACAAACTTTGAGGTACATGCTGCCTTTTAGGAATGAAAAGCAAAGCCATTCTCATCATGTGGTCATTTGTGGTCCAAGAGGCATTTAGTAGGGCCAGTGAAACAGCCTGTTCCTCTACTTGCATGCAGGTAACTGGGGAAGCAGCTCCACACAAGACTGAGGAAGAAGTGTAGGCTAAAAGTAGTTTGTAGACAAGTCTGAAGTGTTTCCAAACCATTAAACTGCTCTACAGTCACAGATTGAGAGTTGGCTGGATTGACCCCAAAGAGGGAGTTCTTTGTTGAGGATCATCCAAGAGCATCGTATTTATACTCGTAGACCCTATGAGAAATTGCTCTACATTTTAAGATATGCTTATTGCTTTCCTGGGGTGAGAGAATGGAGGAAGAGAAGGGAAGGGAAAGAAGTCATAGATCAGTTTCTGCTAATTCTTGCCATTGGACAGCGTTCCCCCACAGAAGGGACTCAAAAGCAAAGAGGGTAATGTGGCCAGCTCTATTTTTGTACTAGTCTCCTGTCTATAAAATGGCACGGTCCTTTTCTGAAGAGAAGTAAAAGCATTAGAGAGTGTGAACACTACCATGGTTACACAGGTATTTAAGGTAGATGAACCAGTTTGTATAATAATTATGTCCTGAAGTCAGCTGCATTTGCAAACAGACATCTGTGAGGAAAAGTACTGTATATGATTATATAGTAAAAGTAACTGCTAGTTATGACTCTGACTCTATCCATATTAACATGTCTTTATGCGTCTCATACTGCTGTGGCATTCTGCACAGGTAGGAGAAGTTGGGGGAAAAAAAGGTAGTTTCCCCTCTGGGCTTTGCTATCTATTACTTTTGTGTTGTTAACAGGCTTTAGCAAACACAGTGGTCTTACAGACACATTGCAGGAGACAGCGTCTCCAAAGTTTAAGACGACAAGGCAGACGTTGAAAATATCGTTATATATTTGTTTTGCATCTGGGCAACTACACCGAAATACTTCAAGTGACCTACAGTGAAGTTAATGAGGTGATACTTACATACGTATCCAACAAGCTGTTGTTGTAAACCAAAGGTGAAGCTTAGTTCCTTTTCCTCCTGCTTAGTTCTGGGTTTATTTCTATTCTTCAGACATACTCTAGAGTCTTGTTGCAAGAGAAACCTGCACGAGAGTGACTCTAGAGAAGGAGTTACTCAATGCGGATTCACAGCACAGACAACGTGGCACCGGTGCAAATACGGTCTTGTAGCACTGCCACGAATGCCAATGAAATGAACTGTAATGGGCTCAGATGCGTTGGACAGGCCAAAAATTAATAGAAAGAGACAAAAAGAGGTTTGGTGTTTGGGTTGGTTTGTTTTTTTCCTTTAATAGAAAGCACCTTGCTTTTACTTTGTGTGGAACGTTGCTCAGCAGCCTGGGGTCTTCTCAACTTGTCTTGAGAGACAAGCTAAGCTGAGCTGTAGCAGGACCAGGGCCTAATGACTGTCATAAGAATGGAGAGGTTGTAAATGGCTTGAATTGGCACCTGCAGTTGACTAAAGCAGGAACGTGGTCAGATGTGTAGTTCCCCTCTTGAGATACCTTTGTTTAACTCACTCTTGGAAGCTGGACCATGTTAATTTTTTAGATTATTTTTTAGCTTTTTCAAATGTTTCTTTTTCACTTACAAGCAATACAGATATAGTCAAGACACCCATTTAGAAAGCGGCAGTCTTGCCAACCAAGTCAGTGAAGAACAGTATTGAACGCTTGAGAGATACCACCAGGAGCCCAGGGTGAGCGGAACAGACTTCTTCAACCCAGCTCTGCCTCTGAAGAGGTCACACAGAAGGTCATGGAAAGCTGATCTGTCCCATAAGAAAGGTTGCTTAATCAAGAAAAAGTATTGGGAGTAAGAAATAAACTGAGATGGTTAAAGCTGTTGAATTTCCCAAGCAGGGACGGAAAATGACAAAAATGATATGCACCAACTAACATGTAACCTTTCCAAAGTGCTCTGAAATTGCAGGGAATTTTCCATCGGTGCCCCTGAGCTCCGGACAGACCTAAGCCCTTCTCTGGCAGTGAGAGAGAGGTGCAATCTCTCCCAGCTTCTGTGCAGTTTCACCACGCGTTTTGGCAGTATTTGGCTGCCTCACACTGTTATTTCCCAGTGGGCCCGTGCAGATAAAGAGGAAAGGATACAAATATGTTTGGGTTTTGACAGGCAGTAGAGCAGCTTTGCCTGCAGCATTTATGTTTGGCTTGGAGATGCTGAACTGTATTTCCCAACTGTAGAATTAGATGTCTTCTCGCTGGTTTATGCCCTGAGCAAGGCTTGTTCCCTCCCCTCCCTGCCCAGTGAGTTGCAGTAACCTACGCTGCTGCTGTTTATTCTTGATACGTCTATGGCCACAGATAGAAAGTTACGTGGAAAAGCACAGACCGTGCTTCTTCTATGTGTGAATTTACAACCGGGAGCAAACACCAGCTTGGCAGCCCCGTTGGCTTCCCTTGCACGCGCGGGTTGGTCAGTGCTGGTCTCTCTGCACCACCTCAGCCATGACCTGGGCTGACCTGACCTGGAGTGAGAGGGTGACTCAGTTAATTCCCCTTCAGCCCTTTTGACGGCTGCTGCAGCGATGGCCGAGGCTGCCAAGGGCCATCAGCCCCGTGCTGTCCTCTAGGAGGTCCCTTGGGAAGGGGGTTGAGACCACCAAAGACTTGTCAGCATCACCTGGGAAAAAATTCTGGTTACCAAGACTTCCAGCTCAGATAAATACTGTCGTCTCTAAGAGCCAGGCTCCCTTTTTCTCTCTGTTCTCCACACACAGTGTAGGACCAAACCCTGAAATCTGTACTTTCTTTTGTGGTGATGCATATCGAATGCCACTGATCCAAACCAAGCCAAACAAAAATGTGCTCTTATTACAAGTGACATATTTACTAGAAATGAGCTAGCAAATAGTTTAGTGTTTGGTTCCCAGAAATATGCTGTTGTCAGCCAAATCAATGCACTGATGCAGCGAAGCATTTCAGCAAAATAAATTAAAAGAAAGAAGAGGAATCCGTGGATGGGCACAGCTCAGTGAGGTTTTCCAAGTAAGATGTTTCAAAATTTTGCTGTGAGTTGCCTTCTGAAGCGGAGCCCTTCCAACCGTTTGTGTAGCTACAGGGATGATGTGGTGCTGGGAGATACGGTTTAGTGACGGTGTTGCTTTTTGTTTGTTGTGTGGGTGTTTATTTTTGTCAAAATTAGGTTGACGGTTGGACAAGATGATCTTTAAGGTCCCTTCCAACCTAGAAGATTCTGTGATTCTGATTCTGTGAGCAAAGCTGGGCTTGGCGTGGGGTGGTGCAGGAGCCTGGTCTTGGGTAACTGCAGCGCTTCATCCTCCTGCAGGCGAGGGAGACAAGCACATGGAGGGGAGGGAAGTGCAGGCCAGTAAAAAGACTACACTTCTTCGATGAGTCAGCCCCAAAGGAATGTTAATTTTAATTTATTTGTTTTGGGTTGAGCTACTAGCGTTAATTGGCGCAGCCAAAACCCCTGGGTCTACAGAGCGCTGTGCCAGATGCTGGCTTGGTGCCTTGCCAGGGACCACTTTGGGATCCCTGCTGCCAGGGCAGCTGCAGCCACTCTGGCCCATCTCAGGGTCCCGAGTAATGATCCGTGTCCCAGGCCTCCTCCCAGCTCCTAGGCACCATGTCAGAGTGGTTTAGACACCCCTGGTCTTCAGGGGCCCTGGGGACAGAGACCAGCCTTGGGATGCAGGAGGGATGCAGAAGAGGATGTATCGGCTGGGCTGGGTTGACAGTCACTATATGGCTGTGCAGGGGCAGACTTAAATCTCTCTGTCCCTTAATGCTTGCAAACTAACTTTTCCTTTCTTTCTTTCCTTCTCTGAATTTTCTTTTCCTCGCCGGTAACTCTGCAGCTCTCCTCCGCACATGGATTGTAGGAAGGTGCCTGCGCAGGGGGACGGCTGTGCCTTGTGGTTTCTGTGCTGCCGTGCTGCGCAGGACTCTCAGTCGGAGTTTCACTCTGTAAATCTTGCTCTACGAGTCCCAGCTTCGTGGCCTGGAGGGGGTTTGTGTTGGGGCTGCGAGTGCCAGAAAGCGAGGGAGAAGCTTTTGCAAGTTAAAGGTGCCAGGTTTGCAGGGTAGAGGTGAGACTTCTCTGCTGCCTCCCGTAGATCACACCCAACCGTGCCAAGCACCATCGAGCCTTTCGTCTCCTGGGTGTGTGTGCTCCCCGTACAGTCACCCTGGAAGTGATGTGGTACCAGCAGAAGTGCCCAAGCCCTGTTTTATTTTGTAAGGGACCTGCAGGGTCATGCAGCCTCTCACCTGGTCTTTAATTTTTATTTTTTTTTCCCCCCTCTAAACTCTTTAAAGCAGGCGAAACTTTTTTTTTTTGCGCTTAGAAAGCATTCTCCCAGAGTCTGGATGTCCTAATGGTTACGAGTCGTCTTCCTGCCTACGCATGGTGATGGTGGCTGGCGTCTGTGGGTTTGTTCTGGTGCCAAGAAAAGTGGAGAGATTATATACCTTCTTCACCTTCCCCCTTGCGTGAGAGCGAACTCAACCTGCCAGGTTTTTTTAATAGACATGCAGCAGGGAAGAGTTGCGCAAGCCTCTCTAAGGCATCAGGACATCTTTTTTTTTTTTAAAAATTTAAAGCATATGTGGTTAACACACGCCGAGGATCAAGATAGTCTTTCAGACCTTGCGAGATCCCGCTGTGTTTGTTGTGATAGATTTGCCCCAGCCTGCGTGCTAGAGACTGTTTCTCGCTGTTGTTTTGTTAGTGGTTATCATTTAATATGAACGCAGAAATCCTCAATCACTGAAGATACTCTCTTGTTCCCCCTCTCCCTCCCAAATTGAACAAGGCTGAAAAGTAAGACTGTATTTAGGCAGAGGCAGCAAGGCCTCTTCCCAGTCTTAAAAATGGAAATGGCTTGTGTAAGGGAGCTGCAGAACCTTCCTTTATTGCTGTGTCGGATAACTGCAGCCACTGAACTCAGAGGCACCCATCATTGGCAGCTTTTTTTTTATTTATTATTAAAGTAGAAATTTCTTGGTCCCAAGGAGCTCCCAGAAGTCTTGCTTATCGACACCTCAAGTCGTCCGTAGGTTTCAGGAGGTCTGATAGAACCGGTTCCTTGTTTTTTGAGCCTTCTAAGAAAGGTGTCAGCCTAGCACAGGCTGTGAGCACCAAATTTAGCCAAATCATTTGAATACGGTTTTATTCAAAGTTTACAGTCTTTCCCTGAATGCAAATATAGCAGTGCTGTTGGGTGAAGTTTCGGTTACTGAGGCCACATTCTTGCATACTTTCCTGTTTGGTGAGTGATACGCGTTTTCTTTCCTTATTATTTAAAAGGATCATTTAGCGTGTTACTGGTAGTGGTATTATCAGTATTATTTGGGTTTTATCGGTACTGTTGGTGTTATTTAGCAGGAGTGAGTGGGAAGTAGAAGTGGGATTTATTCTTCCTCCCATCCAAGCAAACAAGAGCATTTCTGAGACGTGAATAAAATGTGTTACAGTGCTGTGGGAAGTATGGTGCGTTTCAGCACAGTATTTAAATACACAGAAGAAAGAATCATAAGCTGATTTAAGTAATCAGGACTGGTACTGTTGTGACTGAAGCCTCGTTCCGTCCGTCATCTGGTCTGTAGCCACGTACCACCCTTGTTTTATTTGGGGCAAAAGCTGCCAGAGGTGGGGCAGGGTGGGTGGGGTGGAGGCCGTAGCACAGATCCAGCACATTTCAGAAATGTGGGTGAGAAAACTCAAAGCTCTATTTACAAGAGTTCAACCCCCCAAAAGAACAAAATCCCGTAGCTGGAAGTTTGATCCATCTTTGAACAAGTTACCAGTGTTACGTGAGATTGCTAAATATCTAAGGCGGGGAGACGTTGACTCTTTTAACTGATATGCTTGGTGGCTGGAGGGACAAAAACATCAACCGTAGGCTGAAAGCAAATAATTTGCAATGAATCACAAAACGGAATGTGTTTTTTCTGGCTAGCCTCTGCTGGGGTGAGGGACACCGGAGCTCTGCTGGGATTGCTGGCTGGGGTGGCCGGCAGGGGCTCTGTGCCCGTCGGCTGCTGGGCTTCCAAGGGGGCTGAAACTGCTGAACGGAAAGGCACTTTGACCACGGGCTTTGTGCCTTCTCAGTAAAAGACAGAGGATTCGAACGTTTTTTTCATCAGAGACCTTTCTCTGCCACTCCTCCCTCTGCACGTGCAGCCACCTCAATGAAGCGGGCTAGCGAGAGGGAGCAAGATGAAGGGCCATGTTGGAGATTTGCGTGTGAGCCGGTCGGTGCACCCCCTGCACCGTCCTGACCGTGTGGAGAGGGAAGCTCGGACCCCCAAAGCAGCACGTCAGAGGTTGTGCCCGAGACCAGTGCTCCCAGCACGGGTACAGGTTGGCCCCACCGCAGCAGCACTGCTACCAGGATGCAGGCAAACACAGGGGCACAGGTCCGTGTTTGTAAGTCATCGTTGGTACAGGTCAAGATCTCCAAAATATTCTTGTTTTCAGTGGGCCCGCATCCCGGTGAGACAGAGAAATTAAAATAAAGTAGGAAAACCTGGGAACAGGAAGGGGGGGGAATCACTGGCGTAGGTCCCTAATACATGAGTAAACTTTTTTCCCCTCGGCGTTTTGAGTTCAAGACTGGCTGCCTTTGGTGAAACATGCTGGAGCGAAATCCTGGTCCAGACACAGAATAGTTGTGAAACTCTCTGCGTTTATAGCGTGCTTGCACTCATGAATCTCAAAGCAGGAAAAAAACCCACAAAAACCAAAACCAAAGCAATAAGCATTAGCGAACTGCCGTTTGCTCCAGGGTATTGTGAAAGTGGAAAAACTTGCTGAATACACAGCGTTACAACTTCTTCTCTGGGCACTTAGGTTAGTTGGGTGGCAAATATGCAGTTGTGTTGGTCATTACCGACCTCAAAGAGATAGCATTTACCTTTCCCAAGGAGAGGGGCTTGTAAAAGCAAGCCGTTGTTCTCGTGTACTTAATGCACGGGAACTGGAGGTCCCAGCCGGTGGAGACTGCAGCAGGTGCTTGGATCATGCTGGTTTGAGCAAGAAGGCGTTGAGATGCCTGGTCTCAGCATGTGTGACAGGGTGGCCGGGTGCGGGGGCAGCTCTTTGGTTCAGCTGCTGGCATGGGCTGTGGTGGGAGCGTTGCAAAGCACCAAGGCACCGCAGGGCGTCCTCCGGGAAAACGGTATCTTCCCCAAAGTGCGGGGGAGTGTTTCTCTGTTGCCCGCCAGATCCTGCACACGGGTGCCACGGGACTCTTATGTCCCCTTTGGGAATGAAAGAAGAAACAGAGCATCCTTGGAGGAGATAACTGACTTAAACGGGTCCGTGCCATCACGACATCTGGTCTTAACGTGACAGCAGGCAGATGCAAGAGGCAGATTTATTGGTGCTCTTCCGACAGCTGCATGGAAGGAAGTGGTAAGAATAGGTGATGAGAACAGAGGGCATTCCACTGTACTAGCTGTGCGATATGGAAATTAATTTAGGAGTAGCCTGGCTTTTTGCTAGAACAGGCTTTTTACCTCTTCATAGGCCAGCCATAAGTTAGCAAACCTTCCACGCAGAGAAGTTTGAGCTAAATCCACAGGTTACAGAGGTAGTCGGTGGTGGACAATCCAATTAAGAAAAAGAATAGCAAAAGGGTTATGTTTTGAGATGTAAAACAAATTTTGGTTCTGTGACCTTTAGGAAAGAAACAAAGGTCAGAACGTTATTTAATTTCTCTACCTTCACGGGAGGTAAATGGTATCACTGCATGGCAGTAAGCTGGTTCTTGCTTTTGCCCCTTAACAACCATGGCCATCGAACTCTGACTTGTATTTGAATTACTTTAAAAAAGTATTTATTTATTTCCTTTGCTCCGTTTGTCTGCTTGTTCAGAAGAGCTGAATGTCAGTCGCTGGGCGCTCCTGGTAGTGCTCCTTTTCTTTCTCACCGTGTCATGTGTGCGTGTAGTCCAGATCCTTTCCTTTTGACATCTCCTGTCTTTTAACAGGTCCCTTGTGACCGAGGTTTAGCAGAGACTAGGACAGGCGATTCTCGGCGTGTATGTAACGCTTTAATGTTATACTTGCTAATCCTTTAGTAACCTGGGCTCTTTATGCTGCCATGGAAAGTGAAATACTGCTAAGCAGTTTAGTATCCCATCTAATGAGGTGAGGGGGTGGCTGAGGCCAGGATGCAGTCGGCTGAGCCCTCGTGGCTGGAAGACAAAAAGAAAGACCCAGATTCTTTAGTTGAGGGAGAGAGGGTCCTGCCAGCTCTCTCTCTCTCTCGAGGGGGACGCGGGTGCCTGTGCCAGGCGTGAAGCAGTCGGCAGAGGTGGGAATGCCAGAACCAGCTGTCACAACCGTATCGCTGACGGGATAGAGATAAGGAACATTAATGCCGTGTACTTTGTACTGCCTCGTGCCACTCCTGCCGGTTTGTTCCTATTGTTTCAGGCTGGTTCGGGACTGCGAGCGGGATGTTTGCAGGAAATGCCTGAAAAACGGCGAGGCTACAATATTTACTTGAGGAAGAAAAGTTCTCTATTTACTATTTTCTATTTACTTGAGGAAGAAAAGTTCTCTTTGACAGAAAGAATGGTCTTTCACAGAAAGAGTGGTCGGGCGTTGGAATAGGCTGCCCAGGGAGGTGGTTGAGTCCCCATCCCTGAATGTGTTTAAGAGCTGTTTAAATGTGGTGTTGGGGGATATGGTGTAGGGGAGAACTTTGTAGAGTAGGGTAGATGGTTGGACTCGATGATCCCAAGGGTCTCTTCCAACCTAGACGATTCTATGATTCTATGAACCGGTGCTGGTGGTTGTACATGCTTGCTACGTTCCTCCATCCCATCTTCATTTCCACTTCAGGTTTATAGGAATGTCATCCTGCCTCTTAAATTTTGTTCTCATCGGATCCTGAGAACTCTGACAGTAATTTGAAAATTACTTCTACTGGTTTATCGCTTGCAGTCTTTCTCATGATGTTTTATGTTCTCTCCTGAGATAATTTTAGCTGGATTCAGGCCAGTTTGCCTCTTCCTTTGTCTTTGGAAGGGTTTGCTTGAAAGGTAGTGCCCCGACTGATTTCAAGTAGAGCAATTCCGGATTTAACCAAGAAGCCGTAGGTCGTTGTCAATGACATGAGAATTGCGAGGGATTGAAAGTACTGGGAAATTTATTAGCAGATCACTCTGGGGACTGAAGCTCCCGCCGGGATTGAAAAGCATAAAATTCTTACGCGAGCAGCGGCGAGGTTTAGTTGATGAAAATGCCGTTTGAGAACGGTAAGGTGGCCAGCACAGGGCTACCTGGTGGCCACATGGGGCAAGCTGCAGAGCACGGTGCTGTTAGGGAAGCAGTGACACGTCAGCCCGCCTCCGAGCTGCTCCCAACTGCTCCCCGTCACAAGTTTCCAGCCCTGCTGAAGCACCTTTCTGTTTGCCCTGACCTGCTTCCCAGTTGATTAAGAAGGAAAACGGCTGTTGGGCAGGGCTCTTTCTTTTAGAGAGGTGGTTGAAAAGATGATGGCGAGATTGCCCCGTTGTTTTTTTTTGTTTGTTTTTCTGGACTTCACTAGTTTCCTACCAAGTCAGGAGTTAGGTCTGGGTTCACTGCAGCATTTCCATTAACATCCCTCGTCACTTGATCTCTCAGCACTAGACAAAGGTCAGATGTCCTTGAAGATTTTATTAGATACATCAAGCAGTCCTTGACGTCATGTATCAAAAAGTACTGTGGGACCAGTCGGAGCAGGCAGTTGTTCTCCAGATGACCTGATTTTTCTTCACTGAGGGATGCTGGAAAATATTCTTTCATTTGCTTCTCTACCAAAATGTCCTTTTTCATGAGTTCCCTTCTCTTCCACTGGGCGTTGTGAGCATTTACAGGGGTTGAAAGCAAGGCATTTTATTCTGCGCTTCCATTACTGCAGTGTCACTGGTACCAGTATCCTCTTCTAATCAGACCTAGGCTACAGAGCGGCATTGCTGGCTTGCTCTGATTTCTCTACCTGGTTTTAGGTCTTTAGGTGGGGAGGAGAAGGATGGTAAGTGCATAGCGTAATTTATTATGCTTCTCAGGCATCCCCTCGGTTTGATTTCCTCCAGGATAATTTACTTTTTTCCGGCACTGAAAGAGTTATGAAGTGATCCTTTTCCATAAGGTGGTCACCAAGCCCTAGCTGTGAGGACTTACTCGTACGTGACTTTTGGCTGCCCTGTTTCTAAGGCTGCGCTCCGCTCCGGGGGAGAAGAATCTTTGCGTGTCTTTTTTAGCTGGGGAACGCTCTCAGGAAAATCAGATCGGTTTTTGTTTGTTTGTGTTTTGCAATCCACTGGCAGTTGTAGCAACATCATTTTCTGAGGTCGTGTTGCAGAAGGCTATAGGTAGAAAAACAACACACTGCTTGCTTGCAGTCCCTGCGTTTTCCATGTTTCATTTTGAATGGCTGGGGTTTTTTTTCCTCCTTAAATATTTTTTGAGATCCACGGAATCATAGAATTGTCAGAGGTGGAAGGGACCTCTAGAGACCATCCAGCCCAACTCCCCTGCCAAAGCAGGGTTGCCCAGAGCACATCACTCAGGACGGCATCCAGGCGGGGCTTGAAGATCTCCAGAAAAGGGGACTCCACACCCTCCCTGGGCAGCCTCTTCCAGGGCTCTGCCACCCTCACCCCAAAGAAGTTCTTCCTCCCATTGGAGTGGAACTTCCCCTGTTCCAGC
This sequence comes from Arenaria interpres, assembly GCA_013399435.1. Lineage (NCBI taxonomy): Eukaryota > Metazoa > Chordata > Aves > Charadriiformes > Scolopacidae > Arenaria > Arenaria interpres. The sequence goes on along the minus strand of VXAK01018966.1, from coordinate 151,780 downwards.
TTGTGCCCGTTGCCCCTCGTCCTGTCACTGGGAACCACTGAAAAGAGTCCGGCTCCATCCTCCCTCAACCCACCCTTGAGATACTTGTCAGCATTAATAAGGTCTCCCCTCAGCCTTCTCTTCTCCAGGCTAAAGAGCCCCAGCTCTCTCAGCCTTTCCTCATCAGGGAGATGCTCCAATCCCTCCATCATCTTTGTTGCCCTACGCTGGACTCTCTCCAGCAGTTCCCTGTCTCTCTTGAACTGGGGAGCCCAGAACTGGATGCAGGATTCCAGTTGTGGCCTCAACAGAGCAGAGCAGAGTGGGGCAGAAGAATGACCTCCCTGACATTAATGGCCAAAGACATTATTTCCAAGACTGTTTACAAATTGCATTTGCAATGGTAGAGAGACCTGACCATGCCACTGTGGTGTGTAGGCTTTCTTTCCAGCAGAGGTAGCTTTAGTCAGGTATTCTCATTGGCGTGTTACTTGTACTGTTGTGTTGTGTCCTGTTAAATAAATAAATGTCCTCAAAGCAGTGAAAGAAAACAGCGCTTGTCTGTATAAATAACATTTTTGAGTTGCTTCAGGGATCTTCCTGGATCTGAAGGCCTTACGTTGATGCACTTCTTTAAGCGTAAGCTTATTAAATGTCATAACCATTGATTGATTTGATCAGATAACGCAGATGAAGTGAGTAAGGCGGTGTGGAGATCTAGTTATTTTCGTGCTATGCCTATGTGACATATGTCTACTAGCATCTTCATTAACCGCTTTCAGGTGAGACGTGGGCACAAACAGAATGACTTCAGCAGGGAGAGATGTAGGTTAGTAGTCCCCAAGTTCAGCTGCAATGGTGTTTACTAGCTCCGGGTTTTTGCTGTGGAGGCTGGAGGTTTAAATTTACGTTGATGAAATTGAAAGTGAAAGTACTGCAGCTTTTCATCAGAACCGGTGACCTACATTAGCTTCCCTGCTCTCTGCTGTCTCTTCCACCGACTCCCCGAAAACCCCAGCAAAGCCTGGAGAAAACCCATGGTGGGTCCATGGGGACACCGGGATGCTGTCCCCTGTTAAAACCCCAGGTCTTTGTAGTGAGAGCTAGGTGTGTTGTCAGAGCAATAGGTGGATTTAGCAGAGGCTCCCAGTAGAGAAGCAGTTTCTGTGGCTACCCTGGCCTGCTCTGAAGACTATTAACAGGGACAGGGGTGGTCATCATTTTGCCGGTAGGCTCCTGTGATTCTTCATGGGATTAGATTCGAGTCTTAGCTCTGGTGACGTAGATCTTGGTTGGTTTTTTTAAAATGCATTCCATTTGACTAGTAATTTCATGGCATTGCTTATATTTGGGATTGTAGCTTACGGGTTTTTAAGGGTTTATGGTTTCTTCCATTAAACCTATATGAGGCTTATAAAGACCAAGGGACTTCATGTACTTCAGAGCCGAGTTTGCCTCTGCTATCTGAAAGAGAAGAAAAATTGTCCCTGAATTTTAGTTTCATGTTCTCACCCTTACTAGAAAGGGGAAGCAAGAAAAATTTGCTGTTGCAGTTTTTGTCCCTAGCTGCACTCGTTTCAGTTTATGGCTAATACTCGTGTATGTTCTACAAGCATGAATGTGGCAAACTACTGGCAGACACCTTTCAACAAAACAACTGCAACCATCAGGGAGGTGCAGGACATGAGCCACCTTCCCCCCAGCCTCCACACTGCCGTGCCCTTGTTTCTCCTCTCTGTAATTTTCGGGCTGTTGCCTGCCCTGCCACCGGCGTGACCTGGGAGGGCTTTCCTGCTCCTGGATCTGATCGAACGCGATGCGGGGGGAGGCTCGGGTGGGCAACGGCCCCTTCTTCCCCAGGGAGGGTGCCCGCGTGGGTTGGCTGGTGGGGAATTGGGGCGATCTCCAACCAGGCCTCCAGCTGGACCACAGTGGGCTGTGACCTGCTGGTGCACCGCAAGAAGAAGTAGTTGCTTGTACACTTCAGAGGTAGATGGCCCAGCAGCAATCACCCTTCCCACCCCAACCTGGGCAAAGGGGGACACGGCCTCCAGGCTCCGCCTTGGCTCAGCGGTTAGCACTCGTTGGAGCAAGGAGGACACACGCAAGTCCTTCTTGTCCTCCATCCTTTTCGGCTAAGCCAAGCTTGGGACGGTTCCCACAGCAGTCCCTCTGGCAGCCTCCCAGGGCTGTGTGTCCTTCCTTTCCGTGGGTTAAGGAGTTGGGCCTATGGTACAGTAGTGACATGAACTGGGTGATGGGAACAGGACCCCAGACAAAGGTGGCTGTGGGGAAATGGCTGGGAAGAGTCCCTGGCTGGGATTTTGTTGCCAAGGCGCTGGCTGTTCGTTCTTCCCTTGCTCCCAGCGGGGAGAGGGGTGCCTGGAGAACTGCCCTGGCCCCGGGAGGAGGGGAGCAGAGACCTGCGTATCTGGCAGTACCTGTCGTGAGGCTGAAGTGGTATTTTGAGAGGCAAGCTTTAGAAATCAAGGGATCAGATGATTGTTATGAGATACATCCCTGTTTACGCTCCCATAGCCTGTTACGTCAAAGACCATCATCGGTGAGTCACCTACCCGTGTGTGTGACTCTCCTCGTCGCTGCTCTAAATATAAATGTGAAAGGTTAGTGAGCTGTAGGAATAAATCAGACTGCATTAGCATGTGTGTCCCGGACAGGTCTTCCTCTTCTGCGTGTCCTTCTCTCTCCGTTATTAAGGCCGGTACGGTCAATGGCAAACAGCTGCAGAAACTCAAACCAAAGCCAGGAGTACAGGTTCTCTTTTCATATGCAGATCTGGCATACCCACACGTTAGATCTCTTCTTGCTGTTTCTGTCAAAATTATATCTAGGAAGAGAGAGAGAAAGGATTGCTTTGACAGTGTTTCTGAGGTAGAAACACTGAGAAGTCTGAGAAGCGTTTTCACACCCTTTTTTTTTTTATCCATACATACAGAATGTGTGATTTTTAAATAAGCATCAGAGAGAAAGTAACTTTGCCAAGGCTACCAGCCACTGCTCTCGAGTCATGGACATGGGTGTGCTGTGTGATTTACACTGATTCAGGTTAAAGCACTTTAATTAAACTCTCAACTTAAGTGTTTCAATTATAAACACAAGTGGTTGTTGTTCTCTATTGAAAGATGGGAGAAATGACTAAGAAAAGTCTTTCATCTTACCAAGCATCCTGGTTTCCTTTTCTTTTTTTTTTTTTTTCCCAGTAAAATTTATTTTTTTAAAGTCAATGAAACGGGGATGAAGGCAGCCAGAAGAAAAACATCGGGAGCCTGAAATTGCCTGTTTGCTTGCCAGAAGCATTCTGCTCTGGCAACTGCAGTGTTGGGTTTATTGTACCTGTTGTGCTCCCTTTACAACATATGCAGAAGTAGTAATGAATTTAAGAATGAGCTCTGCCTGTGCAAAGTAAATGCACCTTGATAAAAAAAAAAAAAAGGTTTTTAAAAACCTATAGAATGTAAATAGAAGGGGATAATGGTGCTTCACTTTCCTGGTCCTCTACAGAATGCCCTTAGGGGGATTACCTTCTATTAGATAATAGAGGATAGTTAAAAGATTTATGATAAGGTTGTCCTTTGTGCATTTCTGTAGGAAATGGACGTTATTATTATTTCTATGGAAATATTAAATTTTACTCCGTCTGTATCTGTTTCAGTTTACTCATTGGCATCAGAGAACTCTACAATAATGACTCAGGCTGCTATTTTCAGGTGCATCTGGGCTGAAACCACCTCCTTCAGAGGCACTGCAACATTGAGGGCTATTTCACTTTGCATCAGAGACACCAGGATGTCTCACGCTGCTGTCCATGAGGCACACCCCCAGGCTTTGGCCCCTTATTTTAGGGGGCCAGATTTTTATACTTTCAGCATTTTATAAATAAAGTATTTCTGGGGAAGTTGGGAGTTCTTGATCCTTAGCCATTCTGTTTACTGTTGCTTTCCTCTTTGGTTCATTTGCTGCCCCTTTCTGTGTTAGGTTTTCGTACCCAGGGCTGGATGGCTAATCTCTCCCCACGGTCCCTTGGTGCCTGAATGGGCTTTCCTGGGTGGGACCTCCTGGCTGTGAACTTCCTGGCGGGGCAGATTTCCTCTGTCTTCCTTTATCAGCCCAAATTTCTGGCTCCCTCTTCTCAGTTATACTTCTTTTCCTTTTCTTTTTTTTTTTTCTGTTTCCATTCCTCTGCCGTAGAGCAGGCCTAATAAAGGATTTCAGCTCTTAAAAAGCCCATCAGTGCACAAACCTTCATCCATCCTCAACAGAACCCATCACTTCTCTTTGGTTTACGCTGTGCAGAGGGACAAGCAGAATGCATGGACTGTGGTCCAGGGAATCACAGAATGATATGGAGTTGGGAGGGACCTCTGGAGATCATCTAGTCCAACCCCCCTTCCAGAGCAGGTCCACCCAGAGCAGGTTGCACAGGAACATGTCCAGGTGGGTTTGGAATGTCTCCAGAGAAGGAGACTCCACCACCTCCCTGGGCAGCCTCTTCCAGGGCTCTGCCACCCTCAAAGTGAATAAGTTCCTCCTCAGGTTTAGGTGGAACTTCTTCTATTCAAGTTTGTGTCCATTTCCTCTTGCCCTGTCCCTGGGCACCACTGAAAAAAGACCGGCCCTGGATTCTTGACACCCTCCCTTTAAGTATTTCTAAGCATTGATCAGATTCCCCCTCAGTCTTGTCTTCTCTAGACTAAAAAGACCCAAGTCCCTCTGCGAGAGAGATGCTCCAGGCCCCTAATCATCTTTGTAGCCCTAATAATGATAATATGGCCTGTCCCTGCTGTAGGATTTTTGCAGGGGAGTGACCAAAGCTCTGTGTTCAGCATGCGTAGCCTGAGCCCGTTGGTGTGCCCATGGGTGCAAGAAACATCCTTGATATGGCCACCTCGGTGCTAGCAACCTGTAAGAGATCTGCCTCACATCTTCAGACTGTAGCCCCAAACTCTTGCCGCCGTTTCCCATAGTAACCCCCAGCCTGAGCAGAGCATCCTGTGGGTTCTCCAGAAAATTCCCCTGCCTCCCATTCGGTGTAGAGAGCTGGCAACTTCCGACAGGGAAACATGGAGTTGTATTCGGTAGAGATAGTACTTAGTCCCTGAAGTCTGAAAATGTAGGAAGGTGGGAGACAACTGTGAGAAACAGAAATGCCAGAAAAATGTGGAGGATTTGGCAGCTCTGTCTTTAATGTCTACTGTGTTACCCTGCAGAACAGAATTGGAGACAAACACATGAATGCGCTAACGCTGAAGTTGTTGGATGCCTGTCTGCTACTGAATTGCTTTGGAGGATTTTTAATTTTTTGTAGTTTTAAGGTTAATTTTTTTTGGTCGTCATTCTGCTCTACTTAGTTTCTCTTTAGATAATAGTAATGAAAATTTAGAGCGCTCCAGAACAGCTCCAAAACTCTGTCTTTAAAAATGCTCCTGTGATATTAGCCTCCTTTGGCTAAAACCGTATCGGATATCATTGAATGCTGTCAGATTGACATTGCTTTGTGCCACCAGCCCGGGAGCTGGACTGTAGTCGTGAACCTTTCAGGAAAGTCCATCATAAAAACACTGGTAGGAAGCTGGTTAATACCAGTCTAATGCAGTTAAACAGATTGTCTTAAGAGTACATACCTCTGCAACCCCGTTACAACTGTGTAACCTGGTCCACCCAGTCCCTTTAACCATTTTGCTGCAAAGAGGTGAAAAGTCAAAGTCCTTTGGATACAGAAGAAAGTTATCAAAAGTTGTCAGCAGGTGTCAAAACAGAGAAATTATTTCAAAATCAGCCTAATCGTTATTCATTGTTGTGCTTACCTCTGATAGGAGGTAATACTACTGCATCCCTCCCTGTCTGAAACTGCTTCCAGTTGCTCTCCGCAGCTCACATCGTGCGTGCAGTCGGATTTTCTCATGTCTGCCACCGCCAGCACAAAGCTAATACACTGTGGGAATGCCATTTACCGTCACTGCGAATAATGCTGAACTCATTACCAAGCTGTTAAAATTGACCTAAAATTTATCTGTTCTAATTAGACCTCAATAGACCCCAATAGACTGACTGAACTGACAAAAAATAGGTTCAGTAATAAGAAGCAAAATTATATATTGCTTGGTGTAGATATGACAGAGTGTCTCATCCGGGAAGAAGGGAAGTCAGAGCACAGACCTGAGCTGCTCAGTCATTCGGACTGGTCTTTTTTGCTTGGATTGATCTTTATTCTTGGATTTGATCCAGAACTGAACTGCTTCCAGTCTGCCTGCCTTCCCACAAAGTCTCTCTAGCTACTGCCCTTAAATCCTGACCTCCTCCCGTGCCAGCCCCGGAGGGGCCCTCTGCTTGTGACCTGGCTGGCATGGCTATACGTGTGTGTACATCGCTCCATACCCCGCTGTGTGCGTTGCTGGCTGCCCCGAGCGCTGTGAGCCCAGCCTTTTTTTCTGGGATTGAAGGGGCAGAAGAATGCAGAGCATTCTCACAGCGGGAGTCTACTCCTGTCCCTCAACCCATAAATCTTGTCTCAACGATTAGGCGATTCGATATGAGCAAGTTTGAGGTGGTTGATCGCTACCCCAACTGGTTAACAAATCTTTACTGGCCTCCAGCCAAGCTAAACTGCAATCATACTGTCAAATGTGGTCATTCTGCCCCTTCCCTGACTATTCAAGACCATCGAAGTGAAAATAAATGCTTTTTTTTTTCTTTATTGTGAGATGAATAAAGGCCGAGGCTTTGTGGTTTTCAAAACCCGGTTGTGATAAACATTGCCGTGGCAGTTAGACCCATCTCAGTGTGCGGGGTGAGAAGGTGCTGGCTCTGTGGTCATCTTGGTGTTCCTGGGGCCAGCGCTGATGCTAAAACTCACTCGGGGACCCGCAGGCCCCGGGTCCTCCCTTCTCAGTGCAGAGCACCAGTCAGATGTTCATGCAGTTACCCGTGGTTGGCAACACGGAGCTATAAACACGTCAGTAGGAACAGAGGAGCTTCTAATTGGGCAGAAGATAGTGTGCTACTGCATGGATACTGATACACCTCTGTCCCTTTGGACTTCACTTTTACTTAGCTTTCAAACTCCTACAAAACTCATTTATCTCCAGCGAAGGCTGCATGTGTTTTCTTCAGACGTGCTGCTGCAGCAGCTTTTCTTAGTTAGGTTTTGTGGATCTCCCAAAAGGAAGACCCTTGTCCATGGAGGAGCTCGTGATCCGTGTACCTGTTGCCTTGAGCAGGTGCAGACATGAGCTGTGCTTGCTCTCCTGGGCTGCACGTATTGCTTGGCCTTCAGGACTGAGCTGTTCTGCCCACATCCCTTGCCGTGGACTACCCTCAGCTGGCTAATTGTAACAAAAGAGCCTGGAGGTGGCACCTACTTGGCACCAGTAGTGACACCACGAGGACATCCTTGATTTTATCTTGAGGTGAAGCAACAGGCTTTCATATAAACATCCCATTGAAAATCCTGTAAAAACTCTATAAAGACCACAATTGTGGGTGAACCTCACCTCCAATAAGAAGTCTGGGCAGTGTACCGTGCCCTGGTCGCAGGTCTGTGTCATCCCAGGGACTGGTGTCAGAAGGAACATTAGATTTAAGGCCAGGCTGGATGGGTCTTTGAGCAACCTGATCTAGTGGGAGGTGTCCCTGCCTATGACAGGGGGGTTGGAACTAGATCATAGAATGATATGGAGTTGGAAGGGACCTCTGGAGATCATCTAGTCCAACCCCCTGCCAAAGCAGGTCCACCCAGAGCAGGTCCCACAGGAACGTGTCCAGGCAGGGTTTGAATGACTCCAGAGAAGGAGACTCCACCACCTCCCTGGGCAGCCTCTTCCAAGGCTTTACCACTCTCACAGGAAAGAAGTTCCTCCTCATGTTTAGGTGGAACTTATTATACTCAAGTTTGTGCCCATTTCCTCTTGTCCTGTCCCTGGGCACCACTGAAAAAAGACCAGCCCCGTCCTCCTGACACCCTCCCTTTAAGGTGATCTTTAAGGTCCCTTCCAACTCGAGCCATTCGATGATTCTATGATCTTGTAGCTGTCTCCCAGCTTTTCTGGGATATTAATGAAGTAGATACCTTTCTTGAGAGTGTTTGCCTTTCTTTTCTGGGTCCAAAAAGAACCAGCACCTTCTGGTGCAAAGCCACTAATATTTGTGAATATAACTATAGATTTTGTAGAGAAAAATCTGTTCCTAAATATATGCCCATCCAGTGAGGCCACCATTAATGCTGTACGTCATTAAGCCTTAGTCAGTGTAATATTGTGCTGTGTGGGAAGGAATCCCAGGCTGAATCTATTTTTGACCTGTGCCAGTTGATTTACAACGAGGGGTAGTAGCAGAGCTCAAGCGTTTGCCGATTATTGCTGAGCTGGACCACTATCGGACAGTTTTAAAAATAAAACTTGCAATTCTAAGAGTATCGTCGAAATTCCGTAACAGAGCCTCCTGCGTGACCTTTCAGCAAATTCACTGGCGTTCCTGAGCTCGTGCGGCAGGGCGATGCCACCCAGCCTGGTGGCTGCTTAGTGGGGGCCGTTGATCTCTCCTTACTGGTTCTCTGCTTTTCAGGAGGCTCTTCGTGCCGTGTGGCAGCGCTCGAGGTCTTTTTGAGGGTCTTCTTAGAGAAAACGATGGGAAACTAAAATTGCCAGGTAGCAGGGGAAAAGATAAATGAGCTCCAAAACGTGACCAGCTGGTTCGAGTATCAACCGTGTTGTGCTTGCAGAAGGGCGTTCTTTTCCTCACGCAAGTTCAGCCGTCAGAACCTGGGGGAGAACGGGACCCAAATTTGGCTGTCCTGTTTCAGAAGTTCCTCAGGGTTGGTTTTGCCAGGACCTGCAGGTTCACACACTAAGGATAACCTGAGCTGGGCTGCAGGAGTGTCTTCAGAAGAGTTTCCTTCCAAGGAAACGCGCGAGCTTTTGGCAGTTATATCCAGATATATGACCCTGCTGTGTATCTCGTACTAATTCAATATTTGACAGGGTTTTGTTTTTTGTTTTTTTTTTTTTGGTTTTGTTTTGCAGGAAGAAATCATTCCTGTTTTCAGCTCTGTATGCTGCCTTTATATTTGGCGGTCGGCACCTAATGAACAAGCGAGCAAAATTTGAACTGAGGAAACCACTAGTGCTCTGGTCCCTGAGCCTTGCCGTCTTCAGGTAGGCATTTCTTCACACCAACTGCCTTTGACAGTAGTCCACAAAGAGGGTTTGGGGTTCTTCACGTACAACAAGCTCACCCAGGAACGGCATTTCTTTGCTTCCTGCTGTTGAGGGTTGTGTCCTGATCCACTCCCCACTATTGAAATGGTCCCCCTTGACTTGCCTCCTTTGAAGAGGAGAGAAATCAATAACCCTCTTGAAGAACAGAGGGTGAAAATAAAGTGAGAACAGGAGAAAAAACACTTACGGTTGCAATAAATTTAGCATGCAAGCTACAAACGGAAATAAACACATTAAGATTTTAGCCTTGCTCTGGCCTACTAGTTAGCGTTATGTTTGTATGGATGCATGTATGGAATATTTTGTCAAGACTGATCTCCATTACAGCGAGGTAAACCTAAAGTCACTAAATTTAAGGCCACTGTAATTGATATCAGAATCTGGCTTCTGGTTACTCCATCCCAAAGAGCTCGTGAAGGTTGCAAAAGGGTGGCTCCACAGGAAAAGGCTATTTTTTTAGTGATGCACATCCCTCTAGCTGTGTGGGGAAAGTCAGGTTCCGATTCTTGATAGGTGCTGAAGTCAGAAGTAAAACTGGCTAAACCTGAATTCCACTTTATCTGCTAATATGCCAGTTTTTAATGAGGCTGAAAATAAACAAACGAATGAACAAATGCTTCTAAAAATAGCCCTTACAAACACACGAACTTTGGTTACAATTTACTAGTAACCGTATGCAGGCGGCCTGAGGATTGTCCTTCATTTCAGTGCCTGCTGGAAGTGGAAGTTACAGTTCACTCAAGAGCACAGAAAGCATTTGCAAACCATTATCAAACACTGGCAGCGGTATCTTTTTTCTAATATCAATATAATAATTACTGATTATATTAGCTCACGAGTACATAAAACAGGTTTGCTTACAGAGCAGCTGTGAACGGTGTATGACTTTTCACAGGATGGGAGTAGTTTGAGCTGAGAGTTTCTACAGAGTAAAACAGACAGGAATGGAGAAGTTTGCTTTCTTTCGTGGCTTTTCTCCTCCAAACTTGCTCTGTCACATTGACAGTTTCTAAAACTCTGGCAGAGGAAAATAAATCGTATTTCTAAGTTGTCTCATCCAGCTAGGACACGCTAACAGAAGAACTTTATGTTGGCTTGATTTTGATAGTTCATTGATGCCTTTAAAAAATTATCCTAGTGCAGACAAGACTTTGAGCAGCGTGGATAACCTTGAGAGCAAGTTCTAACACTGTGGAAATTCATAATTTTCATCTGCTTGCGTTCGGCGCTGTACTCCTGGCTGTGTGTCTAACTCGGTTTTGCTCTTAGGGTCCTGTAAGCAATCGGCATCGTTTGTTCTAGCAACGGCTGAATTTCAGCCGCTGTTGAATTGGTTCCTGGATGTCCTTTGTGGATCAGTTTGTCAAGTGATTTGTAGCCAGCAGGATCCCCAAATGCATATTCCAATTACACTTTCTTATTGAGTGTAGCCCCTGGAAAATACCTGGCTTACATTTGTAGTTTAATTCCCAATCTTTGGGGGGGGGAAGCGGGATTTCAGAACTGTCCTTTGCAGAAGGTATCTAGGATGAATTTTAAAATGACATTATTTCAAGATGGTCTGTGGCTGATACTCACAGTGTGGGAGTTTGAAGCAATTTCACTAAATAATTTCCTCCCAAAATCATAAGCCATGCACGGGCCAACAAATAGCAAGGATATACGCTACGCTGTGAAAACGCTCTCTAGATGGACTTTGACATCAACACGTTTGTTAGTTGCTAATTGGGATTTCCCATCATAATCATGTGAAACAGCTAACGCACGGCCAGCATGAGCTGCTGGGTGGAATCTAAAATGTGGACTTCATGTTGTTGAAGCCTCAAGTGGCCAGGATGAACCTGCCACGGTGACCACCTCTTGCCGTGCCCCACCGTGCAGGCGCTTGAGGTGACCTCTGCTTCTGCCGACGAGAAGCAGCGGCCAGAAGGGCGCAGTGGGAGAGGGGTTGATCGCTGCGGGGTTCGCCTCCTCCATCAGCTCAAATAGCACCGTTCAGGGCCAAGTGCTCCCCAAGCACTGCAGAGCTCACCCTTTCCCCTGCTCATCGGGAAACGAGGGGAGGGATGAACCGGAGCGTGAGAAGTTTGGACAACGCATAAGCGCTGAGCACATAAGCTGCTGGATTTTCTAGTGAAGGCCAGTTGATTATGAAAATGGTATGGCTATGCTTAGAAAGCTTTGCTCTTCTGAGGCGCTGAGTAGTAGGCAAAAGAGTGAAGAAAGGAAGGGGAAAAAAAGACCCAAAATATTTGCATTAAGACGGAGCATGAAAGCTCTGCTCCCATAGTAACACACAATCCCGTACAAAACCGACCCAAACGCAAAACCACTTGACTTCTTGCCTGAAAACAGAGGAAATGCGGAATATTCATTATAATCTAAGATGAAGACTTCTTATAAAAAATGCTAATTGGAACACTTGTTTCCTGCTGTTTCACCACCACTGTCCTTTCCAGGGCCGTCGGTCACTCCCAGCCTTACTGACTCTCTTAGCAAACCTCACTAGACTTTGAGTGCTGTAAACTTCCCAAGTAACTTGCAGCCCTTTTTTCCTGGCTCCTTGCATAACTAGGTGTTCCATTTATATATACTTGGCCTGAAAGAAATTTCTGCTTCCTCTGGAGGTCAATTCAGATGGATTTAGATGCCAGTGTTCTGCCTGTAGACTTACGATGGATCCGGGAAAACTTTAAAAACTTTAAACCTTTTTTAAAAAGGATTTCCTCTCTGGCTTGCTGGCGTGCTAAAATGCTATGACCTTTACGACGCCTTGTAGAAATCCTAAGTGACGTATTCATCTGCTGTGAGTGGTTGTACTGAGGAAGAAAAAAAAACCTGCCTGGAGAGCCCTCAGTATTCGGCTTCAAGGTCACTGTGAAGCTTTTTTCCAGAGTCCTTGTTTATCTCCCTTCTAGCACGCCTACCATTTTACCTGCTTCAAATATCCTCAGAAATAGTAACACTTAGCAGAGGCTGGAAAGATGTGTTTTGGGCTTAAAAAAAAAAAAAAACAACCAAAAAGGAAATTGCCTGCCAGGCAATGACATGGTCCTTCTTCAGAATGTATCCCGTACGCCTCGCTCTTGCCAAGATCATTGAAATGTGGTAGCAGCTACAGTAGGAAACCTGCCACGCTTATAAATAAACAAAACGACTCCACCACCCTACTGAGCTTGCTGAGCGTTCAGGAGCTTGGTCAAGAATGAGTTTTGTGTCAACACCGGCAGCCAGCAGGATTTCTGAGGTAGAAAAGCGGCTTTATTTCCCTTTGGAAGCATCGACTAGTTTTGAACATTTTGTCTCTGGAATAAGGTTACCACGTCTCAGTGAAAACTTCTGTTGGAGCAATGACAGTGAATCATGCTTCTGGCTTGGAAACCACTGTGAAAACATGATCTTCTGAAATCTTTGGCCGCGAAATTAGTTTGGGGTATTTTTCTTGTGTTGTTGGGTTGGTTTTGTTTTGTTTTTTTTTTCCTCCCTAGCAGGTTTGTTGACTTGTTTCAAGCATTGAAGAGTTATTGTTGTCTGAAATGGTTTCCGTCTTTTGTTTTGGTTTGTTTTCTACACTTCGAATTAAGTGGTTTTGCCCAGCCTACTGAGGTCCTGGGGGAGCGGCTCTCTCCTGCTCCTTATCAGTGGGAACCCGCTGTTCGGAATCTGACACAAAAGTTCATTTTTCAGTCTCTTAAGACCCCAAGGAAACTGTTGCTGGGTCACCTACACACCTACGTGACAGTCAGCCCTGTATTTCGGAATATTTCCTGGGGTTGAAAATCTGCAAAAACACATCAAATCTGAGTTGCCAGTTTTATATTCATGCCACTCGGAACATAAAGTTAGGGTCATTCGTTGAACTTTTTACTTGGAGCGTATCAAAAGTATCATGCTGGCATCTCTAGGAATCAGCAAAGCTGAGCCCAGGACTCTCACAGAAGGATGCAAAGTCATTAATTCGTGTTTTCATTACATCTCAGCTTGATTTCCGTAATTCCTTTTGTAGGCTGCAGAGTCCGTGTACGGGTAGCATCGCTCTCAAGGAGCTTAAACATGTATTTGATCACCTCGTCTTCACACAAGGCAGCAGCTTGGCACCGTTTTCGCTTGCTCTCCACTCATAAGGGGCTGCCAACAGAACTCCCAGGGTCAAAGCTTATAGAATAATAATAATAGCAGCAAAAGTTTGTCTTCCCTAGGGAAGAGATGGGCAATACTGTCACACCAATACGGGAGATGAAGAAGCTAAAACATCCAACGTGATGCAGTCATTTGTAGGCAGAGGGTAAACCAGACCACGGCTGGTGCAGTGAGGGGAGGGATTTCTCTTTGTCTAGCCAAGCCACGCAACCATAATGCCATTACCATCGCCTGGGGTCACTTAGATCCTAATCCAAATTCAGGTACATTTTGTAGCGATGGTGGAAATCAGTTGATAACAATACAGGATTTCCAAATGCCTTTTATCCTGGGAAACGGTATCGGACTTAGCTGAAAGGTCACGAGCTCCTTGCCACAAAGCTAAATGGAGCCTCAAAAGCAAAATATCCCAACAGCAACAGGCCTTACATTTGAAAGACAAACCCGAAAAGGCTAACTGGAAGAAGGTGACTCACTTTGCTTTTATGAGACTGGCGTAATTGATTTGTTACTGCAAGCACAGCAGCATTTTATGGAAGGGTTTGCGCTTGTTCTGCAGAGGGCTCCTGACGAGGCAGGTCGGAATACATCTTAATGTGAGGAACTCAGTCCTGAGCTGAACTGAATGGAAAAGACTGAACACGAGTTTAAAGAAAGGACTTCAATTGCCTGGGTGTGTGGCTGTGAGATGTATTCTACTTACCGTGCTTGTAAGTAGGAAAATTGATCCAAAATGATTCAAATTTACGTCCCATCTCAAGACCTGCCATTCACAGATACTTGCCGTGGAGGTAAAAACACGACTTAATTTCATATGTTGCTGAGCAACCCATCAAAATCTTAAAATACTCCGAGATTTTATAAAGGTCCTGAGAGTACATTGAAAGAGAAAATGAATTACTGAGAAGAGCAATATTTGCCAAATAACATTAAAATTAATGAGCAGCATTTAAGGTGAATTACTAGTTTTCTCTTTTATAAACTTAAAAGCAAGCGAATTCCTTGTGATACATTCCCTATATTTATAAAGCATTAATGCATATTCTCAGTAGGGCATTTCTTAGAATCCAAATCAGTGAAATGCTTAATACATACCTACTTAGCAATTTATTCCTGTAGGACCGTGTTCGTCTTTACGTACGTAGCTAATTTTCTTATATAATAGATACTGGAACCATCTTTTCAATTACCATTATGAAGCAATAGTTGAAAGTTGGGTTAACAGTAGGAATTCAAAAGGATTGGAGAGGAGACAAAAATCCCTTTGATGAGGTTTAGCAGTTAGAAAAATTTCTTTTCTGTAATCTGAACTGTAATCCCAGTAGGGAAATACAAACGGTGCTATGTAGGGTGAATTTATACACTGCAAAACCAATGCTAGCTGGCATTAAAAAAAGTGTAGAGGTGACAAAAAATATATAGACTAAGAGCAAAAAAGTACCGTCGAGAAGATGTATCTTCAATGTATACCTTATATAAATAAGTAAGAAGAGCACCCAATGACAAATATCTTTATTCCCAGAATTGTAGTTGATAGCACGTGACAAAGTGCTGTGTCAATCTTCTGAAATCTCACCTCTTCCGTCACTTTACTGTTCCTGCTGTGGACTCTGTTGTGTCCATACAAAGAATGTAAACTCGTTCTATTGTTTTTACTTAATCAGGCCTAGTTAAAAGTAAGCCGGGGACTCAGTGTGAGACCTGGCTGATGCTGCCTTACAGGAGGTGTGGGTAGGACTGGCTAAAAGTTTCTATGAAAAAACTATTTTTCAGTGCTAAGGTGGGCCTCCCTTCTTTTAAAAACTTCTTTTTTTTTTTTTTTTTTTTCTTTCTCTGACTGTTTTTTGCTTGTTTGTCTTTATTGCTGGAAAAGCAAACATCTTAGCAAAGTGAATGGAATGCGATATTTGGCGCTGGTTTTGCCCCTGTTCCCTCCCCGCTCTCAGAGTCAGAGAGAGCCTGGACACGCAGTTTGTCGCCTGGAACGACACCTTTCTCATGAGGTCACCCTGTCCCAGCCCCGGGGAGCCCTGGCAGCCCAGCGCTCGCCATGAATGTCCTACTCAAAGCAGAGCCCCTGGGAGTGAGGCTTTTCCTCTCCTTTCTGAATGGGAGACAGACTGAAAAGTGTACTTGAGGAATAAAGAACATCTGTCTGCTGGCTTAAGGAGGGAGCTGTACCAGAGAAAAAGAAGATAATTCATTCAAAAGAAATCAAACCCTCCCATCTGTCCCCCTGTGGCAGCACTTCTGCGTTTTACCCAGCCTCGGTTCACGTGCCCGGCAAAGGGTCCTCCCCCATTGCAGAAAATCCCCGGGGAACAGAAATCTCCATGTGTTTTCTTCCCAGCGAGTCCCCAACAGCTTGTGCTTGTGGCAGTAACGCACTCAAAACGTGTTAAATTTATGGATCTGAGCAGCTCATTACAGCTGTATTATAACTTTTATCTTCTTTAAGCCTTCTTTATTCTGTCAAATGCTAGTCTTTTCCCAGAACTTAGATTTTGCTTACTTTGTTATCTGCCTGTTTTACAGCTTTAGCAATGTCTGGCTCCATCGGCTCGCTTGATTCTCCGCTAAATCTTTTACTTTATTACTTTTTGGCTTTATTTGCTTAGGATAATTTCAAGCTCCTGATACATACATTTCAATGCTATACGTGACAGTTACTCCATGAGCTTGATACATTTGATCCTGTAAGTATCATTAACTTATCCCGCAGAAATAGATATGGCATTTTGGGGGGGATTATCATTTAAATCACTGCAAAATTACAGTTATTCTAAAATTTTCTTGAGATAATGTTGGATGCTGAGAATAATTTCATTAACGACACAGGAACAAGTGCAAATGCCCCTGAAGCATTCATTAAGGATTGCTTAAGAGTTACACTGTGCTTATGAATCCTCATGGGTTCCTTTAGAAATCCTTAGATGGATTCCTTAATTCTTACGAGATTTTGCACCAAACACAGGGCTTAAGTTGAAAATTGTTTCTTTGGTTTGGGTTTTTTTTTTTCTTTTTAGTAATTTAGCTCAGTCCAAACTTGCTGGGGTAAATATCTAAAAACTAGTAAGTGTTTCTTGACAGAAAAAATATCTGACCGAGTGGACAGTCTGCACAGGGTGCCAGGGATCTTCAGCTGCAACGAAAAGTCCCATTACTGTTTAGTGATGGAAGAGTGAGTTGTTGCTCAAGCAACAACAGCTTTCATCAATAAATAGTGTTCCTGAAAGTTCCTACCCTCCATGTGCCAGATAATCAGGGAGCAGCGTCAGGTAACAGCGCACTTGAGGAGGGCAAGCCCGGATGATAGGTAATTACTATTGATTAGCTTGTAACTGACTCTCTGGAAGTCAGGTGAGATGCAGGGATGCGTGGGTAGTGCTGAAAAATTCTTTTTCGTTTGTTGAAAAAAAACCCCAGTTAAATGTTTTTCAGCAGTGTAGGGCTACAGGGGTGTCCCTGTGAGCAATTTAACGCTATTCTCTCATGTTCCACGGGTGATGATTGAGTGCAACTGCCCTTCAGCCTGACCGTTGCTCCTTGTTTGTCTCTACCAAAACCCAGCGGGCCTCCTACGGCCGCCGAGGGTTCTGTGCGAGCGTAACCCTTCTCACCTCCACCAGTTATCATCTCCTCGGTTGCAAAGACCGCTTGCAGAATTCTGGCATTTATTTTTCTGCTCCGCTTCCGTTAAGTGGTGCCGGTCCTTCCGTGGAGCTTCGTTTTATTGATTATTTTGTACCCTGCTCCTCGGGATTGTCTGAATATCGCTAATCGCAGTCATAAAGAGGGCAGCTCTGGGGGATCAAACTGCATTTCCTGGAGAGGGAATATCAGGCTCTTGTGAGGAGGGACTGGAAGACGGTAGCTGCGGTAGATTGATTTTTATCCACACGTATAAATAAGCCTGCCGAGGAGTAGCTGCAGCAATTGGCAGAAGCGTTGAGCTTGCCACTTCGGCTGGGGAGAATCAGATGGGTTTTAGTCTGCTGTGGTGTTAATGTGATTGGAATCTTCAGATGGCAGTGTCCATGGATCCGGAGCCCTGCAGAGATGTCACTGTTCGGGTACGCTTAATGAGGTCCCTGGGGAGGGAAGGAAATAAGTTAAGCCTGGTTTTCTTTCCAGTTTTGTCAATAAAAAGGACACAGAAATGGTTTTGGGGGCCAGGTGAGTTGTGACTAGGAAATCTGCCCAGGAGAGGGAAGGGCTGAAGGGAGTGGCCCCACAATCGAGGGATTTATTGCCAAGGAGGAAAAAAAAGCCTGATGCAAGGAGCACAGTATCTGCCCTCACTTGAAAACCACAGAGCGAGCTGTCACTTTAGCATACCTCATTTCCCTCCCCAAAATTTATCACATGGGAAAGTAATAACCACCCAGGCATGTATGCATATGCTTATGGGTGTATAAACCCGGACAAGTGATATATTATTTCTTAGAGCCATGTATAATATTTGCACAATTTTTAAATCACTCCGAGCTGGCCTGGGTTCAGGTTTCTGGTCCCAACTGAAAACTCAAATGATTTTGCATTGAAAAGTTTGCTGGAGAGACATCTGGATCAGATACGGTAGAAAGGTCTGAAAAGCAGGGCTTGTGTGTTTGATTCAGTGGTAGGAGGTTTTTTTTTAGAGATGGAAGGGGAATTCTCTCAAATTTTGCTTTGGGATTTTGATAGGACTGAACCCAAACCTCCCAAGTATGCATGAACTTAGGCAAAGAAAAGTCTTCTGCCAAAAAGAACGATAAAAACTGCAAAGATCAGCACAGCTTTTGTTCACACACGTGGTACTGAGACCCAGATGACCCCATTATAAAACACTTGCAGTACTGCTGACCACCAGGTTTTAGTGTAAGGAGCGCCACACTGAGAAAAGCATATGTTATTCCTCATCTCCCCCTTTTCTTGCCTTTTTCTTTACAATACTGTGGCTTGGACTCCACCCTGAATGGAAGTCCATCACCTTCAAGGGGGGCAAGGGAGGTCTCTGCAGGTCTCCTTCAGGAGATGGGCACGGGGAGAGGCTGAGGAGCAGCGAGATGTTAGAAGGAAGGTTTTGCTGTCAGGGCTTGTTAAAATCTTGGTGTTCTTGTGCCCTTGCAGAGATGGTAACTTATTCAATAAGTAAGTTTCGGAGGCCTCTAATTCTATTATGCAGAGCAGTAGATTAGATAGAGAGAATATGTTACAAGCATATGTAACGGGAATGGTACTTAATACAGCATGAGTAAGGCTCCTGCCCCATTCCCAACTGTATCCTAACTGTATTTCCAAGCTTTGAACCAGTCCTGGAATTTTCTGTCTCCCTCTAAAGTAACTATGTTTGAAACATCCAGCAGACAGATGCAAACCAGGGTCTTAAATGAATGTAGATACCTTACGGGCTTTCAGACACACGAGCTGAAGAGGAGTAGTTCTGTGTTCTTTTTAAAGAATGAGACTAAGTGCCCTTAAAATACTGTTTTGTTAAGTTTTGAAAACATTCTTTTAAAGGTGTACAGTTGCCATAGGAAAAAGGTACAGCGTGGGACCAAGGTGCTTCTTCCGTAGTTTTTTTCTTGTTCCTACTCATTGTGAGAGAGTAAATAATGCTCCCAAATAATTTTATTAATATGCTAGGCCTTGGAGGACACAGGCACACGAGGGAGTTACGGCGCTTTCGATCGCCTGCTGGCAACTGGATTGTGATAACTGAGTACGTGGTTGTCTGAAGGCAATTACAAAGGGGTAAAATAGGGTAGCACTAACCTCCTTCTCTGGTACTTTTACACTAAAATTGCCATAGGCAGAATAAGCACATAAAAATAAGCACATAAACAGTTACCATAGTTCATCAGCTCGAGGAAACACCGTTTTTTCTCAATGTTTTCCTATCCGTGCCCTAAGTTAGTTTTGTTAAAGGAAAATATGGGAAAATGACAGCCAGAGTGTGATTGATTTTTAATTTTTTTTCCCCCAGTGACACGCAAACAATGTGGAGCAGAAAGGAGTTCAGTTTAAGTGCACAGTGATGTCGTGATACATCCCAAACATACAAAGCCCAAGCATTGCAGTCCTCTGCAGGACGGGCTTTGAAATAATGAGGGGCTTTTTTTCTTTTTTCTTTTCTCTTTTAGAGTTTAGGTTTCTGGTTTTGTCAATGGTTGACTCACTGGTTACATCCTCAGGCTTTTTCTTCATAAACTTGGGTTGATAGAAGAAGCCTTTTAAAATGAACTTCCTACAGAATCCGTTGCTGCTGAATGGGATTAAAGACCTGCATTTTTGTATTTTTATCAACTGAGGGCACTAGTAAAGGAAAACAGGAGCTTTTTTAAGAATATTGCCATTGAATTCTCCACCTCACTACTGTGGCTTTTTTCACTTGCCCATGTCGCAAGGAGTTAGGCGTTTAAAGCCACCCCCCAACATGGATTCTGATCTGTAGCTCATTTTCTTCTGGACTTCACTGGTGCCAGTAAAGGGATCAGCAGGGAGCATTAGTACAGTCCAGCCAGGATAGTTAGAAGAACTGCAAAAATTCCACAAGGGAGGAGAACCCAAATATTTTCTCCTATGGCAGGGTCGGCTGCTGGGGTCTGGTTCTGCGCAAATTGAGGGAGTGGGACAGTGGAAGGGAGACAGAAGCAGGGATGCTCTTAAAACTCACTCCGTATGTTCATGTTCTCTGTGGCTTGTGTCCATTCTGTGTCACGTCAAATCCACACTGGCATTTGCCTAATACATCAAGGGAAAACAGCGGGAAAGCAGGAGTCTGACTGAGTCTGTGGAAGGCACCCATTGCTCTTATCTGGTCTTCTGGGTAGGTCAGGAAATTTTCAGCTGGTTGTGTTTCTAGGACAGCACAACTTGGTAAACTTGCACCGTTTCTCTCTGCGCATCCCCCTCTATTTTTAGGTCTTGAAAGCACGCTGTCAAAATATCAGCTGTGCAGACAATGAAAATGTGATGTTAAGAGGTGCAACAACAGCTTTCAAGTCTATTAACTATTTGCCTTTAAAGATAATAGGTGTACCCTGGGTAATTAAGACGGAGGGTTTGGGACTTGAAGGTTTAGAGAGTCATTTTTAAGAGTGGAAGGAAAATCTATAGTAGGTCAAAGGACTCTCTGGAGAAAATTCCTCCTACTGGCAGGGGTTTACTGTTCATTCAGTAATACTGTTTTCACTGATACAGAGTGAGGTCAGACCTCTTCCTGCCTACATCAAACAGAACTTGTGGGTAGGGCATTGCACCACGGCCTGTGATGTTGTACATTCCCATCCTGGCTCAGACACAGTTTTTTTGACAGGTCCCTTAAATTTCAGTTTGCCTGACCTCTCTGTCTTTGAAATGGGGCTTATGCTTAGACACTTTACGAGGCTGTCACAAGAGTAAAGGCCGTTAAGGACTGTGAAATATTCACCAATACAATGCTACGGGCTGTGGAGATGCCAACAGGGCAGAAGTCTGAAGGAAGCTAGGTTTGAACCTGAAGAGACCCCAACTTACAAACAGCTTTGTGCTTAGCAGCTCTTCACACAGGGATGTGTGACCTAAAACAGTTGCTGTCCTGAATGTTGTTAAGGCACTGGTGATTCTGGGACAGCCCAGGCTGGAGGTGGTTGGTCGCGTGGCTGTTGGAAAGCAGACAAGACCAAAATTTTGGTATGGCAATGGGAAGGTCTGCTCTGTGGAGAGAATGGAGATGTCACAAAGGGATTCGACGAGGAGACAGGGTCTTCTGGGGAGGTACCTAGATCAGTTCTGGGAGGTAAAACAGGGAAATGATTTACAAGTGTTTTATAAGAACATTCTTTCTGAAGGATGGGGTCTTCCTCTCTCCATCACTAACCTTGGCGTTGCTTGAAAATACTTCAGAAATGTTGAAGGATGGTGAAACAACAGCATAATTACATTGATTTTCTTTGCCATTTCCTATAAAAATAACGGGCTAAGTTCATCACCTGTAATTTGAACACGTGTGTCTCTCTCTAGGATTTCAAGGTAACTTGCTATTAAGAAGTCCTCTCTTATAAATGCTTGTAAAATGGCTTATAAATATTACATTTAAAGTTAAGAGAGAGCAAATCTGTAGTCAGTACTAGTCTTTTTCAAACTTTTTGATCACTTAGATGAATACCGTGTCGCTGTGTATCCTTCACTGACCAAGAGACCGCTTCATTTAATTTCGAAAATGTAACCCTCAGTTCCACAAACCTAGCAAAATATTTTTAATAAGCAGGTGCAGACTTATAAAGCTGGTTCTTCTAGTCAGCTCTTAATATATATGAATATTTCGTATAGGCTGTGCTTGTGTCACATTGGCCATTTAGGATGTTGGGTGCCAGATCCTCTTCTGAGCTGCTTTTCTGTGAAATTAGAGGACATGTCATGGTGCGCTGACTTTTTCACAGCTCTCATTAACATCTTGAGATGAAAATAAGAGCTATTCATTCCATGTAGGTCACAGAACAACAGCCAAATGATAACTTTCAGTCAGTGCCCACATTTCATTTGTACTTAATGGTCGGTTTCTGAGCGTACGGTTTCTCACTGTACAGTAAAAATATGATTTTGCAGTCAAAGATAAGCCTCAAACAACCTTATAGCTTCTACATCTGTTTAAATACAAGAAGATCCAGGGTTTTACGGAACTGCGTTTGAATACAATCAAGGCAAACTAAGACAGGAGTCACATCTGACAGAAGAGTTGGGTAGTCTGACAACCTTTTAGTGAAACTATATATTAAAATTGTCATAGGCTTAAGTAATTCCTCCTCTCTTTTGGAGAATTTATTCCATCTGGAAAATCCAACCTTTTTTTTTTTTTTTTTTTTTTTTGGTAATATTGCCCCATCAGGTATTGCACGTTGCCCAGTGAAGGCAGTACCGCTCCTCCCTTCCCCCTGCACAGCTGGCCAGATGTGGATGAATGTGCACATCACTGGGGAAAAAAAAAACAACGTGAAAAGAGTTAAGAGGTGATCCATTTTTAAGAAAAAAACAACAAGAAGGGGAGGAACAGCTGCAATGAGATCAGGCCGGTCCACAAACACCCAAGAGCAGCTTGAGTGTCATCCTTTGCTACATTCCTGAACACATCCACCCCCAAAAAGTGTTGGGGGGGGAGGGCTGCAGGGCCCATGGTCGCTCTCTCTGGTCCCCTCTGAACACGTGCCTGTGGCCTCTTTAAGTTTAAGGAAACTTAATTAGCCAGGAAACGTGTTTCTCACTCACCCTTTACTTCCGTGTGCTGGAGGGTTGGTCTCGCCGGTCCCCTCCCCGCGGTGGGGTGATGCTGTCTCTGTCCGGCAGGCTCTTGGGGAGACCACGCTCAGGGCTTTGTGGGCAGACATGCCAGGCTGTTTGAAGGCTGGGAGAAGAATCAAAGTAATTTGGGGACAATAGGCTTTAAATAAGCACCCAGGCACCAGGAAAAGGCTGTTGGTCCGTAATTCTGGACAGCACAAATCAGAGCCTAATACCCTTTCCTCATTTGGCGCCACCCAGATAGCCACTCTAACCCGGGCAGCCCCTTTCATTTTGGCTCAACTTTAAAAAGAAACTACCCTCGCTACAGCCCTGTCTTGAGAGAACTGGGAAAAAATGTAGTTTCATAATTTATTTACAGGTTATGGGGGCAGACTCCCATAACCTCCTGGTTTAGCTACGAAAATTTTGTTTGACGGTCTTCTCTTTTTGACCCAAAGGATAGCAAATTTCCCGGAGTACTCCGCTCCTGCAGGACCTAGAGCCACCACAAAAAGTAAGCAGAGATTTTAGGTCTTGAGCAGGCCAACGTTTCATTAATTCCATCTTTCCCACTGGTTTGATAGTACAATCACTCCAGCAAAGAAAGAGCACCCTGTGATCTGACTGTACGGCAGTCACTGTACAAATGTGTGGTCACAGAATCATAGAATGACATGGGGTTGGAAGGGACCTCTGGAGATCATCTAGTCCAACCCCCCTGCCAAAGCAGGGCCACCCAGAGCAGGTTGCACAGGAACGTGTCCAGGCGGGGTTGGAATGTCTCCAGAGAAGGAGACTCCACCACCTCCCTGGGCAGCCTCTTCCAGGGCTCTGCCACCCTCAAGGTAAAGAAGTTCCTCCTCATGTTTAGGTGGAACTTCTTATATTCAAGTTTGTGCCCATTTCCTCTTGCCCTGTCCCTGGGCACCACTGAAAAAAGACCAGCCCCATCCTCTTGACACCCTCCCTTGAAGTATTTCTAAGTATTGATCAGATCCCTCCTCAGTCTTCTCTTCTCCAGACTAAAAAGCCCCAAGTCCCTCAGTCTCTCCTCGTAACAGAGATGCTCCAGGCCCCCCATCATCTTTGTAGCCCTCTGCTGTACCCTCTTCAGCAGTCACGAAGGAAGGTGTAGGAAGCTCCATGTTCTTCACCTGCTGACCTTCAAACAGCTCTTTGTAATTCTGAGTGCAGGTTCCTCTATAAATATTTTGCATGCTGAAATGAAAAAAAACCACACCAACCTCAAACAACCGAAGAACCTGCTTCCCTTTTTTCTCACCGTTACAGTGTGAGCAGGCTCAGTCTGAGGGACGTGGCTCTGCATGTGAGGTGGTCTTGGCTGCTCCCACAGGACCACCGTGTCTTCCATGTGGCTTTCATGGAGGAGGACTACACACTCTCCTCCACCTCTCTGTGCTCCTGGGGCACAGACTCACTTGCTGGGATTCCTGTGAGTCACCATGCAGGCAGGTCAGGGCAGAATTAAAATTTCACAGAATCACAGAATCTTCTAGGTTGGAAGGGACCTTAAACATCATCTTGTCCAACCGTCAACCTAATTTTGACAAAAATAAACACCCACCCAACAAACAAAAAGCAACACCGTCACTAAACCATAGCTCCCAGCACCACATCAACCCGTCTTTTGAACACCTCCAGGGATGGTGCCTCAACCCCCTCCCTGGGCAGCCCATTCCAATGGCTGATCACCCTTTGGGTGAAAAAATTCTTCCTAATATCCAGCCTGAACCTCCCCTGGCATAACTTGAGGCCATTTCCTCTTGTCCTGTCGCCTGTGACTTGGGAGAAGAGACCGACCCCCACCTCTCTACACCCTCCTGTCAGGGAGTTGGAGAGAGCAATAAGGTCTCCCCTCAGCCTCCTCTTCTCCAGGCTGAATAACCCCAGCTCCCTCAGCTTCTCCTCATAAGACTTATTCTTTCTTTCCTCCTTCAGCCAGGCGCCGGGCTGGGGGCTGGAGCCCAACCCACAGGAGCTCCAACTGGTTGCCTGGCCGGCCAGCTCACTGCCGGACTGGCCCAGTCCACCCAGGGCTGGCCAACATTTCAGAGACTGGTCTAACCATCCGGGCACCGGTGGTTTTGGCCAGCGTTGAACAGTCTGCCATCCTGAGTAAGGAGGGCTCTGCTTGAAGTCCCTACCAGCCCTTAATTTTGCACAGCACAGCTGCGTCCTGCCGCCTGCAGGCTCCCCGCTGGTGTGATGTACGCAGGCTGGCACGCTTCCGAAAATGAGGAAACTCCATTTTTGACATGCAGCTTGTAGGTAACGTATTTTAACATTCATAGAGTCATAGAATGGTTAGAATTGGAAGGGACCTTAAAGATCATCGAGTTCCATCCCCCCCTGCCCTGGGCAGGGACACCTCCCACCAGACCAGGTTGCTCCAAGCCCCATCCAGCCTGGCCTTGAACCCCTCCAGGGATGGGGCAGCCACAGCTCCTCTGGGCATTCAGCTTAGCTGTAGCCAAGACTGTTGTCCCCTTCAGTGCCATCTCTACCTAGTTCTGTGGATACACTTTGCATGGTGTGTTTGGTTCATTTAAGGGTTTGGGTTTTTTTTAGGGCACAAACCCCAGCAGAGAATTTCTACTCTGTGATTATCACAGCACTAAAATCCTGTAGAAAATGTTGCTATATTCTGTGCTGAACTGTTAATTATACCTTTTTTGTTGTGTGGTAGTCACATTTCCTGCTGAATTCTGCCGTGTTGATCCTAGGCTGGGGTGTCTAGAGGTGTCAGAAGCCAAGTGCGGTGATGGGTCTGCACAGGAAACAGCCCCAGCAAAAATGAGCAGCGTCCTCCTGGCTGCGAGGAGGAGCTGAGCCTGCTACAGTGGCAGCTGGGGCTGAACTGGGGTCTTGAGCGACCTGCTGCCCTCTCGGGCTTTTGAGAGACAAATACTTCACACTCCCTCCCGGGAAGCAGGACGGAGGGTACGGAAAGAAGTACTAGGCTTCAGCCACTAATGCTGGCCTTGTCTTCCCACCAGCTACCTCCCCAGCCCTCAGTTTCCCTCCTGGATGCTGCCCCCGACCCACGCGTGGAACGCGTGTTGAGGCCCTCATTTGGAAAAAAAAGCTCTTGTGAGGGAAAATTATGAGTTTTTCTTTTACTCAGGGATATGTTTTGAACGTATTGTGGACAATAAAATATCAACTGGGCATTTGTTCATCTCCCAGAGAAGTCACTGCCTGAAGGGAGGAGAATGTAGGACATTTTGAGGCTGAATAGATGAGAAAGCTGCATTAGCCAGGGCAGTCTGTTTCTGATCAGTCTCTCTAGTTGCAAAAGGCTGTAATTGTGCAGTAATTCACTGCTACCTTATTTGTAAAATCCCTGCAGATGATTCCCACCAGACAGACTGCTTTGGTAAGCAGTTCATTTCAGTACCTCACAAAAAGCTACAGCGGAGAGCTGGGCGAGGACAAAATGAAGCAGAAGTGATTTACTGAGCAAGCAGTGTCATCGCTCTGCCGCCCGTCGTGTCTTTGCAGGGTAGAAATCGGTTTGGTTGATCTTACCTTAACGAGCAAACAAGATGAAGTGGCAGCGGCACAAAAAAGCCATCCTGGCTGTCTGGATCCAGGGCACGTTTGCAGACGCGCGTCGGGTCCTTCTCTGTCCTCAGTGATGTGTGTGTGCTTGGTGGCACGGGAGTGTTTTGGCAGCACGTCTCATAAACAGCTACCTGCTCGTGACGCCTAGTTAGTTAGGTGATTGCATCAGTTACTTCCAGTTTGCCATCCTCCCGATTTATAAAGCCTTCCGTTGTGAATTATGTGAAAATGTAACTTGTTTTTTTTTACCGGTAAAAAAATTCAGATTATTCTGAGGCACACCATGTAGAGCAGTAGCTGGAGTCACTTATTCTAGAATCGAGAAACCAGAGGAAGCCACCGTGCTGAGAAATCACAGAAAAGTAAGTGCGAGTGTGCGTGCGCGTGTGTGCGCTCCGAGGAGAGCTCTGCAGTAGTTGCTAAACAGAAATAAAGGAATAATTACATCATTATAATCTCAAGGACAGCAAAGTGAAACTCTGTAATCCCCACAGATTCTTTCCCTCTTTTATCAGTCCAGATTAAATCCCTGAGGGTCCGTACTCAATCACTTACAGTTAAATCAACGTTTGTCTGCTGCTCAAACAGGCACTCTTCTCGTCTGAGTTTGTGTTCGTGGCACAGAATTCTCTTTGGTTTTTAAACCTTTAATAATAAATGATATTTTAGAAAAGCAATACAGCTTCTGCACAAGGAAAGGCGTATTGCTTGCAGCTATTTGATTTCATAATTTAAAATTTCCTTTTTTTTTACCCCCATTTTAATGTCAGCACTGAGGTATTCGCTGATGGGAGAACCAGCATATCATTAGATATTCTGCCCGATCTTCCTCCACCCAGTTTTGTCACCACCCAAAACGTAGGAGCAAGCAGCAGCCTGCCCTGGCTAGCTTGGGGAGTACACTGCCTCGGGAGGGGATTGGATCACATCTCTGTCAGGATGTCCTGTCGTCTTGGGAATGAGAAATGCAACTCCTGAGAAAAAAAAAGGAAAAAGGGCATGTGTTAAACGCCAGAGAGAAGACACCGAACGAGTTGCACCTTGTTTCAAAACTCCTCCGACAGGCTTTGGCACTCTCTGCCAAGGAGAGGACCAATCCCCGAAAGAGACGTGAGAAAAGCGTGCTGAGAGAGCACGTCTGAGAGGGCACAGCCCCACGCGGAGGGGATGCGCGGGTGCTCAGGATACCGCGCTGCCTCTTCGGCCTGCGGGGGTGGGCGAACGTGAGAGACTGCAACGGCTGGCTGGCCTAAGCCTGGGAACACCTGCATTGCTTTGGGCAGCGCTAATGGGAAGCCCCGACTCGGCTAAACTCCTTCAGTAGGCCCGTACCACAGCAGGGAGGTTTCGCATTTGCACAGCAGAAGGGGACTCATCCGGCAGCAGAGCCGACGAGCGAACCCCGCCATACATTTAGTAGATAATAACAGTAGCTTCTTAAGCGCTCGCTCTTGTCTGGATGTCCTGATGGCACGGTGGAACCTCAGGCATCAAAATGGGATGGTGAGGGAGCCAGGGTGTGACACCTCTCCCCGGGAGTGACAGCAGTGTAGAGCCCCATCCGAGATGCCACTGCCAGAGCCCAGCCAGGCAGTGTGGTGCTCCACTTGGTTACGGAGTGCACGCGGGAGGCAGGGGAGAGCAAGGTGCATTGCTCCTTAGCAATAAGGGTGTATCAGTGCTGCAGATTTGGAAATCTAACTACTTTGTGCAAAAAATATGAAAACTTAGGTCACCAGTTTTTATGCTCGGCAGGCTTACTTGAACCATCTAGGCTGACCAAGTAAGAACTGCCATAGACCTCAACTTTTGGGGCTGCCTTGGTGATTATAAAATACATGTTTTAAATGTAAATACATACTTCACAAGACAAGGACAAGTAACAGAGAATCTGTAACTTCAGATTCACTGCTCCTTATTTCACGCACTTCACATAAATGGTAGCTTGCATTGCCCACGTGTCTACATACCAATTTTAGGTGCCTTGGTTTGCTTGCTGCAATGTGATAATCGTGAAAGACACCGAGGCAGAGCAGGAACCAGAGGATTCATGAATAGGAGAAGGTTGCAAAGAAGTTATGGAGGAGGAGATGAGTTGTGAGAGGAGGTAAGATGGAGCTGGGTAGAGGCACAGGGACATACGGTGTAGGCATAAAGTAAGACATACTCAAGCCCAGAGGAGATTGGGTCTGTCTTTGCTCCGTTTTTCTGAAAGCTGCTTGTTTCACCCAGTGTTCACCACAACTTTTGAAGCGTCAACAAGCTACAATGGTAGACAACGGGCAAGCATGTTCTTGCCATAAAACAGTGAAGCAATTCCTTCTCAATGCTGAGACAAAAGCCCTTGTTCCTTACATCAGCTTTTGTTATCTGAACCTACCCCCACTGTAATTGCACTAATTAATACCATTGCAAATCTCTTGATGGTTCTCATTTGCAGAACACCTCGCATCTCACTTTGATGAGGTGGGGGTTGAATCTGCTGTTGAGGACTGGACTCAACTAGTCAGTTCCTCTGTTAGCAATGGCCTGTTAGAAGATGGAGTCGGCATTTGCAACACAACACCAGCCCTGACTGAGACACCCCCCCCACCCCCACCCCCCATCAAAATCTGTGTGCCCTACCTGGGTTTGTCTGTGCTCAGAGCTCCTGCGGGGGTAACAGACGCAGGGAGAGACGAGAGAAAACTCTGAGGAAATCATGAGAGGGAATTGGTCCTGGTGATGCTGATGACAGCTCTTTATCAAGCCGTTTCTTGTAGTCTCCCAGCTGTGATAATCAAAGCTCTGCGTGTTGTTTTCAGCTGAAGTAGGTGTCTTCCACTGCTCCTGAAACCTGAAGGGTTGTTCCTGTAGTAATGAAATAAAAAACACTGGCGTTAGAGTTTTAGAGTTCCAGACTTCCACCAGGAGATACGGCTGCAGTCCAGTTTACGAATACGAGTTCAGAGTAAGTTCCTACAAGCCAGCAGAGTTGCTCCAGCTTTAAGGCAGTCTCAAACTTAGTATTTCAGCACATCTATGGCCGCCTTCTCATAATGATTTGAAGTGATGGCGCACGGATTTCAAGTGTCCACTCAACTTTCTTCATTTTCTCTTTTTGTTTTAAAGTATATTTGGTGCTGTTCGAACTGGTGCTTATATGCTGTACATTTTGATGACCAAAGGCCTGAAGCAGTCAGTGTGTGACCAGAGTTTTTACATTGGACCTGTCAGCAAATTCTGGGCATATGCATTTGTGCTAAGCAAAGCACCCGAACTAGGTGAGTACCCTCCCTCCCTTTCTCTCACTGTGCGTATTTACGAGCAGAAATGTCTGTGCAGGAAGCACAAGAAGGGGTCTCAGTGCTGTCGAAACCTCGTTTTAGCCTTAGAAAAGCTGAGTGAACACTCTGCGTGGTTTAGCCCCTAGTGATTTAAGTCCAGCTTGGCTGAAGTTAGAGCAGTGTGGAGTTGAATAAGACCATTCCCAGTCCAGGAATGAACTGCAGTGGTTAAACACGGCAGGGCAGGCAAGAGGTAAGAGCAGTCTGGTTCCGTACCTCTTCCTTAGCTACTGGTAGGCAAATAGGAATAGCATAATCAGCCGTCACTCGCCCTGTGGGGACAGAAGTGAAGGGTGGGCTAGAGCAGCTGCGTCAGCAAGAAGCTTTGAGTCAGGTTCTGCCTCAATTCTGCAGCATTCGGCCTTAAATGCACACGTAGGCGTACCATTATGAATAGTAATGTGCTTCCTCTGTAAACATTGAAAGCTGTGGCTGTCTGCTGCCTCCAAATAGAAACCAGTTTCCCATAATATCCGTAGCTTTTCCAGCCCTGATTCTTATAAACTCCTGTCTCTCCAGCAATTTTTTGGGTAATGATAGTTAACGATACGCATGCCAAAGCCAACTTAATAGCCAGTCTGCATGTGTTCTCATCCCGTGGCTTATGAGTTTAACGGGAAGGAGGCGGCAGCGACTGAGGAGCGCTCCAGCTTTCATTTCAGAAGATGCCCTTACTAAACCTCCAAGGGCTGCAGCACTCCCTGTCTTCAGATGTACAGCAAAAATAAGCCTTTACTTTTCAGCAAAGAACTTGATTCAGCAAATTACGGGACAGCAATTCATC
Source organism: Arenaria interpres (assembly GCA_013399435.1). Taxonomy (NCBI): domain Eukaryota; kingdom Metazoa; phylum Chordata; class Aves; order Charadriiformes; family Scolopacidae; genus Arenaria; species Arenaria interpres. The sequence goes on along the minus strand of VXAK01018966.1, from coordinate 121,490 downwards.
AGCATAAAAACTGTAAGGAGACAGACAGCAGTTGCCTTGCTGTGTCAGAACCCCTTGGTTCCCTGCTGCTTAAATCGCTGCAAAACCATAGAAATTTAGTTGTTAAAACTGGAAAACGTCAGCTAGAGCTGCACAGCCACAACAAATTGAACATATGATTACTTATTAAGATGTGAGTGTACATCTTGCTGCTAATGAAGTAAACAGCAGCATTATGGCTTATTACAGACCTTGTGCAGTCAGTGCAGTTTTGGTTCCACCCGTCACTAATACTCATGATTTGGATTTCCTGGGATACACGTAGGTACAAGTAAGTCCCCAGGTGCAGATCTCAGGGACCTTTTCAGAAACACTGTCTAACAATGGAAAGCAAATAGCATATGTATATACCTCTCTCTAATTGAGATGCTCAGTGCAATCATGAGAAGCAGAAGGAAGAAAAAAAGCAGGAAAGAGGAATAAAATTTACTTTTCTACAATAGTAACTTGAATTTGCAGAAAAGGATGTGCGTGTCAACATAAATCAAATTTCTTTCTAGAAGCATTTTTTTCTGGCAATTACATAGCTTTCAGTATTGTAGGTTGCGTACGCAATAGCTTTTTGCCTAGTAGCTCAAAAGGCTCTGCCGAGTTTAACTAGATCCAGTTTGCAGGAAGGCAAATTTGAATCGGAGGGGACGGTGCTACCTCCTCTGCAGGTTTTCTGCTCTCTGTCGAGCTACATTTCTCTTCTAGCCACAGTATATGACAGGCAGTCTCACAGCCAGAGATGACACACGTACATCCACTTACCTCACCTCAGACTTCCATGGATTACCTTTGCAGCAAAGCTCTACCAAGTAAACCTACAGAGTTTTCCAACAGGGGTTATCCACACGGGAGGATGTGCCTACGTTGGGTTTCCAAAGATGGCATAGAGATTAGGAGCCAAGCTGGCGCTCGGATCAGACAGGCTCTCGGATCTAGAGCCAAGGTGGCTTTTCATGCTCCAAAATAGTGTATACACCAGCAGCAACAGCCAAGGGAAGAGAGCACTGCAGTAATTATGGAATTGTTCAATATGTTTCTCATTTCCTCCCCTCCTTTTTTTTTCTTTTCTTTTGTGTGTTTTGTTACAGGTGATACAATATTCATTATTCTTAGGAAACAGAAGCTCATCTTCTTACACTGGTACCATCACATTACTGTGTTACTTTATTCTTGGTATTCCTACAAGGACATGGTGGCTGGCGGTGGCTGGTTCATGACCATGAACTATGGAGTACACGCCGTTATGTACTCGTACTATGCCTTGCGGGCTGCTGGCTTCAGAGTCTCACGCAAGTTTGCCATGTTCATCACCTTGTCGCAGATCACTCAGATGTTGATCGGTTGCGTGATCAATTACCTGGTCTTCTCCTGGATGCATCACAGCCAGTGCCATTCCCACGTGCAGAACATCATCTGGTCCTCTCTCATGTACCTCAGCTACTTTGTGCTCTTCTGCCATTTTTTCTTTGAGGCCTATATCGGCAAAAGCAGAAAAGAAAGGAAGGATGACTAGCGGTAGGAACGAGAAGCCATAGCTCAGGGTCATCAAGAAAAACAAAATTATAAGAAAAGAAAATGGCACAAGGAAACACATATATGTATGGTGCAGCTAAAACTTGGCAGCTTAGGGAAAGTTAGCTTGGTTTAACCCAGTAAGTTTATGATCCTATCATGGTGAGGACTCACTGAATTCTACTCTATCTCAAAGGACTGCTGATGAAAGACAACTTCCTTCTTGTACCTGTCTGCTCTAGAAAAGAAAGGAGGAAAGAAAGACGAGGAAAAAGAAAATACAGAAGGGAAGAAAAAAGAGAAGAAACGAGAAAAGGAATAATGTTGAGGGAAAAAAAGTACATTAAATAAGCAGTGCGTTTCCCCAGGGTGGAGGAGAGACTTTTATTTCCAAAAAAAAAAAAAAAAAAGAGTTTCTAAATCCTTTCTAATAATTTTTCAGCATTAAAGTTGAACAAAACAAAGCAGAGAGGTGACAAAAAAAAAAAAAAATCTGTCTATAACAGTAGGATTGAAAAATTAAAATCTTTTCTGTAGAAGGTTGATAACCTTTAGCCAAAATGAAACCCAAAAGGCTGATGCCTGAAGGGAAAGTGGCTGAACTCCACACCGCGGTCACGAATGGAAAAGAGAAGACATTGATTTCTCTGCTGGGGGGAGCAGATCTGGAACGCAGAGTCACCTCCCTCAGGAGGCAGAAAGGAGCAGTACTTTTACAAGAGTTTAATGTGAAAAGATGCACTGTTGCAATACATATCTCGGAGAGTGCATTTTCCAAGTGCTTTTTTCAGTTAAAGGCAAGGAATTTCTGCAGCAGGATAAGTCATAGAGGGTTAAATCAATCAATAATTGCTAAATTACCAGGGGCTAATAGCAGAGGGATGGTCAGGAAGGAGACAGAGATAACTCCCCTCAAGTGATTTTTAGGAATTATCCATTAATCTCAATTTAACCCGCAGCAACGCTGAATTAAATGGGGGAAATCGGAAGGAATCCTAGTTAGCAAGAAGAGAGTGATGTATCTGCCCACTGTTTTCAGAACAGAGCCCTGAGGTACGATACGGATCCCGTGTTTCTGTGGAACACAAGGGTACCTGCCTGGGTGGGAAGAGGTGGCGGGACTGTGCGAAATTGGGTAACACTGTGCTTCTGCATCTGCCTCCTGGGCAGTGCAAAGATGTTCAAAGTGCCCTCCTCTGGTCATGTGGAGATACTACTACAAAACATACTTGGAATAGGTTTTTCTTGAGATTTGTATAGAAAAAAATAAAATAAAATTAGTCTAAACAGAGTAATTTTGCTGCAACAGCTTAGCTCTAAAGTCCAGAGAGAATTTTCCTTCATTCAGTGTGTGTCTCTCTGCAGAATCTGTACTGTAACATCAGACTGACCACTTAAGAAGACACTCTTTCTTCTCTGAAGTCAGCTACAGATATAAGGAGAAACGTATTTCACTCTGAACCTTAGGGAGTTAGTTGAGAACAGCCATATTCTTTCAAAGACAAGTAGATTGCATTATCTGTGATATTCCAGTCCTTACAAAGCCAAATAAAATGTGTAAAAGTTCCTAGTACTTCAAAGACGCAAGTATGTAAACTTGATGTTAAATGTGTTAATGTAGTATTCTAAATTGTATCAGTTAGGTAGTTTAACTAAACAATTAGAAGAACTAGATCAACAAAATAAGGACTGCTGTTCTGCGTAGGATATACACACACCTATAACTACACCCATATACACATTCTGTGAATTGTCAACAAGAACAAAAAAAAGCCCAGTGGCAGAGAATCACGTTTCCTGGCTAATGCAAAAGATTGTCATTTTCTTTCTTGCTTTAATTTGAGATTGTACAGTACAAAGGGTATTTTTTTTTTAATTATGATTTTTAGCTTTAATTGTGCTGTCATTCATGAAACAGAGCTGCTTTAGTATCCTGTTAAGAGATGACAAGGGCTTTCGGTGTCTCATTATATACAAAAGAAAAACAAATAAAGTTACATTCCATGTTATGTCAATGGTCTTACAAATGAAAAAGCCTTTTCAGGCTAAAATCATAATTATAACAAGCAGAAAATGAGTTTACATTTGTGTTATTTAAGTTATTAATGTGCTGACGTTATTTTATGGTACACAACAAATAGCAAAATGTGATATGCAGTAATGAAGCTATGATATTCATTAATAGGACTATTGTATACGTGGAAATTTTAGACAAAACCAATTAAATGTGTAAGTCATTTTGTTATACAGCTTGGGAGTAGATAATTATAACGCTGAATAAGCCTTTTTCCTCATGCTTAATTTTGCCCTGGCTAAGAAGCAGGTTAAGAAGATCAGTTAAGAGTGGAAAAGGCAAAATTAGAGTTGACTGCAATTAGATGAGAGGCGTTGGTAGAAGCCCACCATCGTGCCATCTAGACCCTCAGTCCTGTGTGTCTTAGGTCTCTCAAATAAAGCAAGAGGAGGTGGAAGAGGTCCAGTGTCTGTCCCAGTGTCCAGGAGCTGAAGCTGGAGCAGAAATCTTGGACGCTGCCAAGTCAGTGGAGGCTTTGCTCTGCTTTGAACGGAGCCAGCGTGTCCGACTACCTTTTGTCTGGGCAGAGGAGGAGGAACCGCACACTTCTCCTCATTTGAGGCTTAACAACTTAAAAGCCCTATAAACTTCATCAACAAGTGACACCACACCACAGCCTGAGTTTAAGGCAGGCAGAGAACAGGGTGGATTGCAAACAACCCACCATGTGTTTCACTCTGTTTTCCTTAATCGCTTACGAAAGAAACCCCCCCATCTGTGCGTGCTGGATGGCAATGCTGGCAATGCCCACACTGACTTCAGCGCAGCAAGAATTTCACCTCCACGCTCTTACCCCATCCTCCCAAACCTCCGCACCGTTCCCAGTGCCCATGAGGCGAGGGGCCACCTTCCTTACTGCCTGGGAAGCGGCTCCAGCGCAGAAACCAGCCCAAGCCACCTCCTCGCTGAATTCCGTGGGCGTCCTGGCGGGCGACTCTGGGCTGCAGGCAGGCATTCCTGTAGGGAAGGGGCAGCAAGATCAGGCACATAAGGGACAGTGGCAAATCAGGGTACATTCATCATCACGCTGGAAATCGGCGGCCACGCTGCCGTTGACTTCAGGAGGTGACACATCACACACGCATTTACACAGGTCCTACGACCCTACCATACCGTTGGGCTTTTCCTCTGAGGTCTTACACTGCATTTTTTCTTACATCTTATTTTCTTCCTAAAACACGCACACGTGATATTTAGACATCGCATATAACCCGCCCGCGTGTACTTAAACACCGAGCCAGTCAACCCTAATGTAATGACACCTCGACAATACTCCAGCTGTTTCAGCCTACAAGCCACAAGATGGAAACACGGCTAATTGGGTCCTATTTATTTCCCCTGTTTTGAGCCTTGGGGTCACTCTTTCAATTTTTTCTGTCCACTAGCAGAACCCCTTTTTTCCCTAATTATTTTAAAGAAAGCTACAATTCTGTTGCATTCACACACATCATGGGGAACCTGTGACAACCACCACAGATGCTTGAAATGCTGTTAAGGGATTCACTCTTAAAGTCAGGAAAGCTACACTGGGGATAAGGTCAGTCTGCCAGGGTCAAAGTCTGTGTTTCATGTTTTGATGCATTAATTCAGCGTACTGAAATAAAACCAGAAAGGTGGTTGGTATGGATTACGCTTAGGCAGCTGCGAGCAGAATTTGGATCTTCCTGAACACTTTAAGAAAAAAAAAACTATTTTCAAGTAGGTAGTGGAAAAAGTAGTAAAACTTGGGTAATTTTGGAGCCTCTTTAAATTGTGCCTGTGATGAGAAGGAAACCCCTCCTGCTTAGAGACCTTCTGTAACTCGGAGTCACAAATGACTTATGTCTGGGCTCACTGATAACACCCACCTAAGAGCGGCTGGCTCCAACAGAGACCTCTCACCAGAATCTCACAGGAAACTAATACAAGCTTTTACTTGCAAGATAAAGGCCAAAGCACGCAAAAGGAATCACTCAGAAGAGCTGAGCTGGGTAGTAGGAATAAAGTGTTGAGCACAAGTTGCAGGAGAGAGACAAGGAGGGAGAAGATCTATTCCAGCTCGAGGAGAAAAATATTTCCTGGCTGAATGCTCACCCCTTCCAAAGATGAGGCGAGGCAGAGCGGGAGGAGGCTGGGCTGCGTAGTGCCAGGTGCCCAGGATGGGGTGGCTGGTGGAATCAGGCTTCACGCAGAAGTTGATTGTCCCCAAGTGCAAGCCCGAGTCTGTGGCTTTGTTTGGAGGACCATCCGTGGTCTAACTTCAAGGCCTGGGCGCATTTCGTTTTTCTTTCCTGGAAGTAAAAACCTGGGACAACATTTTAGTTGCGAGCAATGGTACCTCAGGGATCAATATTCAGGTGGTTTTCAGTTAACAAAGAGCATAAAACACCAATTATCGTGACTGTGAAACAGCAGCCTTTGCAAGCAGTGCCAGATGTAACATATTAGTGCAGTAATATCTCCAGTAGTTGTAGTCTATCCTGTACTTCAGAACCAGTAACACAAGTATAACACGTTTATATACGAGTCATAAATAACAGACATACTTACAGTAATAAAAATTGCTTTGATCAAGGAAGAACTCAAAGTGAATTGCAGACCATGCCGCCTAAGTTCAGAACTTGGTCCAAGCGCCTGCTGACAGTGAGATTGTTGGTGAGATGTCCCGTGGCTTCACTGAGCTTTGCTTCAGCCCAGTTGCAAGACCTAAATCCCTTTCTTGTTCTCTTAGAGGTGACATGAACCGCGCGGGGCATCGCTCGGGCCCTGACGTGGCTCTTCAGTCACATTTTCCAGCCTGGTGTCGATGAGCCCTCTCTAAAAGGGAAGAGTTGTTAGTGGGTTTCTACCGTTTTATTTCAATACGTTTTTCCATTCCAGTTCTTTTATCAAAAGCAAACTGAAGGACAAGCCCCTGATCCTGCTGTCGTAAACGCCCCGGTGCAGTCACTGCAGCCGTACGCGGGCACAGAAACCTTCTGCTTACCGGGGGGAAGGCAGGATCAGCGCCTTGTGACAGACTTAATTTCTAGCAAAGCCAACACCACCGGGTAGGATTTGATTTCTTAAATGAAACCAACTGTACCAACACAAATAAGATAGGATCTGCAGAAAAACTCGACGGCGAAGGGGCAACCAGGGCCCTCCCCAGTACATCATAAACACTCAATAAGATGCTGTATGAAGTGGGGTTAGAGCGTATTTCCCAATAGGTATAAAATAATACTCCCCTGAAACAGTGACCTTCCTGAGAAGTCTCACTCCTGTCCAGTCCTGGACAGCTTCAAACAGGCCTGTCTGCTGAAAAAACACAGCTCTGATTGACTTATCTGCTTTCTCAAAAGAGCCACTACACGCTTTAGGCTTTTTGGAGCCTTAAAGCTCAAGCTAGATTTATATTCAGAAAAAAAAAAAACCAACCTTAAATATGTGTACAGTAACTAGGAGAGAATAGTATGAGAAATATCTTTATTTTACCATTTTCAAATGGCTATTTCACTACATAAAAGGAAGTTTTTATTTTTATTTTTTTGGGGTATATTGATATTCCAAATAAAATTTTAACTTTTGGTTCAAAATAAAGTCCGTCTCTGTGTTTTATTGATCTCTGACATCCATTTCGTTCTGTATGCTGCCTCCAAGTCCAGCTACTGAAAGAGAGAAGCAGTTCTCCAGCTACGAGACTCCAGTGTGGCTACTCTGTCTTTCACTTCCCAGCAGGACTCTATCGTATTTTTGTGTACCACACAGAAGCACTAAACGGTGTTTTCTTTTGCCTGTATGTGGGCACATGCATCTGTATGATAAGACTGTATATCACACAGATAATCGGTGCTTCAATGTCCTGTTTCTACACGCCTACGATTTGGAAATCCTAATCTCTGGTAAGAAACAAAATCCCTGTCCATCGTGATACCTTCTGAGCTGGGGGGACCAGCCTGTCACACAGCTCCCGATGGCACTGCCTGCTCTGTACCATTTCTGCCCCAGCCTTTTTCTGAACCATCATGTGTCCTTCCTCCCTCAAACATCACTTTCACCCATCCCTCTGGCTGCAGACAAGCGCCCGTGCTAAGTGATGGCCAGAGCCAGCCCCGGCTCTGCACAGCAAGAGCATTTCACGGCTTGCTCTGCTCTTAATATTTGTATTTAAACCAAAGCAGTCTATAAAGGAAAATCAAAGCTTTGTTGTCCCATATACCCAAATCGATAAGGTGACCTGCATCTGTCACAGGACTAACCAAAGACCGAGGCAGCGTAAATGTTTGGGCTGCAGCACGTTCCTGCTGAAAGCCCACCACTCTTCCCCTGGAAAGGTTTCCAGCCCCACAACAGATTTCTGAGCTGGAGGTGGAGGGAGGAGGGTAAAGCAGAGCGGGAAGGCCACGATGGGCACGTGTGGGGCTGCGAGAGACCCTGGTGACCTTCCTGAGGACTGGTTTGAGAACCAGCCCAAGGAACAGCCTGGAAGTAGAGGAGCAAGAAGAGGGAATCGGATATACGGACCAGGACACGCTGCCTACCATCTTCAATATTATCACAGGGGAAGTGGAAGAGCAAATCTCAAACCAGATTGAGATTTGCAGGGCAGGTGCAGCTCTGCTGCTGGGAAGAACTCCAACAGTAACTGGGAGGGGAAGAAAAGAGGATGCGGGCAGTATAGGATTGTTTCAGGCTTATGGCAGAAATTGCATTTTCCTTGGCTCCGCTACCCACCTTGTTACGCTTCTGACAACCTGTGACGCGGGCTGGATTACGGCTGCATTTGGGGTAGGAGTGGAGATGAAGCACGTAAATCCTTCTTTTATGAAGATTCTGTGGAAAGCAAAGGGTTACAGCTTTTGAGGATGTACCACACACTCTGCCAGTCCCTTTGGTGAGGCTATGGGTAGGGAGGGTCATCCTTTATACCCCAGCAGAAATGAGGTCCCCTTTCTAGCTTTCTAATTTCCTCTGTCAAGCTGCCATGACTTGCACCGACCTTCTGCTGAAAGTCTCCAGCAGAATCAGACATCCTGACATCCCACTAGACACTCACCCAGAAAGATGGTATCGGGAACAAAAGAAATTGTGTCATGCTCGTCCTCTGGCACTGCACGGCCAGGCAGGTATCCGTCACCGTGTGGCTCTAGCAGTGCTCTGCTTGTTGGCATCCTGACACACAATCACAGACTCACATGGGGTTGGAAAGGACCTCCGGAGATCATCTAGTCCAACCCCCCTACCAGAGCAGGTCCACCCAGAGCAGGTTGCACAGGAACGTGTCCAGGTAGGTTTGGAATGTCTCCAGAGAAGGAGACTCCACCACCTCCCTGGGCAGCCTCTTCCAGGGCTCTGCCACCGTCAAAGGAAAGAAGTTCCTCCTCATCTTTAGGTGGAACTTCTTCTATTCAAGTTTGTGCCCATTTCCTCTTGTCCTGTCCCTGGGCACCACTGAAAAAAGACCGGCCCCATCCTCTTGACACCCACCCTTTAAGTATTTACAAGCATTGATCAGATCCCCCCTCAGCCTTCTATTCTCTAGACTAAAATGACCCAAGTCCCTCAGCCCCTCCTTGCAAGGGAGATGCTCCAGGCCCCTCATCATCTTTGTAGCCCCCTCTGCTACACCTTCTCTGGCAAGAAGAAGTGTTTTCTGGCCTGGAGCAGATGCCAGGCACAAATGCCCAAAGCCAACCCCGTGCAGGAGCCCAGCCACAGCAGATGGGAGCCACAGGGCCAGAGATGCTGCTCTCTTGCCTGCCGGTGTCCGGGAACACGGCAGAGCCTTACCTTCAGCTACGCTCCGTCCCACGTACCCAGCCATCACCTCAAAGACAAAGCTGAAGCCTTTTAAGAAGCTGATGGTAAGTCCACGGAAGCAAACGCAGATTTCACAGTGTTGCTGGGCTTGGCCAAAAAGCTTCCTGAGGCTTTGCCACATTGCTTAATGTGAAAATGCTGAATAAACGTTCTCCGTCCGTTCTCCAAGCAAACTGATGTCCTCTGTGCTCCCTCAGAGTGATGTGCCTACAAAATCCCTTCTGCAAAAATGCACATAAATGCCCTCAGCTGCGCCGGCTCTGCCACCTTCCAGCCCTTCAGAGGCGTGAGGGCTTGGCAGGGGTTAAACCCTTGCTGCTGCTCTGTAACTAGCCCACCCCAGAAGGCTTAGAAGGAGTTTTGCACCTCCAATAGGAATGACATTGCAGAGCGTGGTGTCATCTGTTCAGATCATGCTGATCTAGGGATGTTAATGCAATTCACCATTAACAGAAATACTGCATTTCCATGCAAAATTATTAATAAAGTACCAACACTTAACAGGGTCAGCTGCAGTGTCAAATGATGCAGAAATTGTTTTACCTGTTAAAAATGAGCCACGTGGCTTCTTGTGTATTTTACATCTAACTCACCTAACCACAGAAATGGTAGTAGGTGAAGTTATAATAACGGAAACAGTAATAGAAAATATCGATTTTGGAATGTCTTAAATTGAATAATTTGGTTTTGCTTAAAGAACATTAAAGGTCACACATAAAGGATTTTTGGATCCATATTTTTTCCTCTTAAATCTCACTAGAAATGCCAGGCATCCTAAGTTTGGTCAGTACAATGCTGGCACTTACACCCAAAGAGCTGCACTGGAACTGCTGAGGGCGTTTAAATCCTTTTTCCCAGGCCTCCACTAAACAGATGGCTGAATACAGTTAACAAAGACTCTGCTGTTCACCTCTTCTGCTTTCTCACTGAAGCTTTTCTTTCAACATGGCTTTATCTATATAAGATAAACTGAGCACACGTAGGCTGATGGCCATCCCGGGTGTCTGTCTGTAAGATAGGTAAGGTCACAGCTCTTTGGGGGAGTGCTGTTTGCTTGGGAACACTTCTTCCGTTGTATAACAGAGGCTGGGTGTAGGGACATAAAAGCAGTTCAGGCCTGTTATCACTTCAGAGGGTTATGCATTTCATGAATGCAACTCTGTGCCATTTCGGAGTTTAATTTGTGACTACTGACGCCCTTGGACTTTTAGGCTGGAAGGACGTTACATCGCTTCAAGCATAGCTCATATCACCGTTGCTGTCCATGAACCAGCAATGTGCCCTCGTGGCCAAGAGGGACAATGGGATCCTGGGCTGCACAGGGAAGAGTGTGGCCAGTGGGTCGAGGGAGGTCATTCTCCCCCTCTACTCTACACTGGTGAGGCCACAACTGGAATCCTGAGTCCAGTTCTGGGCTCCCCGGTTCAAGAGAGACAGGGAACTACTGGAGAGAGTCCAGCGTAGGGCAACAAAGATGATGGAGGGATTGGAGCATCTCCCTGATGAGGAAAGGCTGAGAGAGCTGGGGCTCTTTAGCCTGGAGAAGAGAAGGCTGAGGGGAGACCTTATTAATGCTGACAGTATCTAAAGGGTGGTTTGAGGGAGGATGGAGCCGGACTCTTTTCAGTGGTTCCCAGTGACAGGACGAGGGGCAACGGGCACAAGCTGGAACATGGGAAGTTCCACTCCAATCTGAGGAAGAACTTCTTTGGGGTGAGGGTGGCAGAGCCCTGGAACAGGCTGCCCAGGGAGGGCGTGGAGTCCCCTTTCTCTGGAGATCTTCAAGCCCCGCCTGGATGCAGTCCTGAGTGCTCTGGGCAATCCTGCAGGGGAGTTAGACTAGATGATCTCTAGAAGGTCCCTTCCAACTCCAACACTTCTGTGATTCCAGTAGAACTTTTCCAAGCCTCAAGTAAACACCACTTCATCTGCCCCACATCTGGCAACCAGCGTGGGCCCTGGAGCCACACAAGCAAAAGCAGGAGATGTGCTGGGCCTAGCATACCACCGTTGTGAGAAACACCCATCCCAGGGAGTCCCTGGCTCTGTCGGTGGGCAGCGACTTCCCCGCAGAGGGGGAGGCAGGTCCTCCCGGGGAGTCTGGAGAAGATGTAGCCAGCTTTGGCCAGTGGGCTAACCTCACGGTACGGTCTGGGGGCTGCTCATGGTGGACTTCTGCCCCTTGCTGGTGCTTTGGGTTGGCAAAAGAGGACCTCGACCCACCCATGCAGAGTGACTGAAGCTATAAGACGCAATTAAAGAGTGTGGCTGCTAATGCCACTAGGTTGAGGGTAGTCTGGATGATCATGTTCTTCACACGGCTTATCTAAAACCGAAAAGGAGGGTACATACGGGCAACGTGGCTTCTCAGAATCATCTGTTGGGAAAAGGACTCCAGCTTAAGGTCTTGGCTCCAGCTGAGTTCCTCTGTGAACTTCCACCCTACTTTCCATCATAGCAGCACTGCAGCCAGTCTTGTCAGTATGAAATCATCCAGTGTGGTACATCTTGTAGGGCAGGAGAAAAAATTGTGTGAGTTAAACACAGTTAAGTATGACTACATCCAGCAAACAAATTTTCAGAATATCTGCTCCTATGCAATATATGTCTCTTCAAGAGGCCACCTTTGAGCTCGGCTTGATCCTAGGCTTGTTTGAATTAAATCAGGCAAAACCTGTTCTTTCAAGCAAAAGAAGAATACAGAAAATGAGATGTGGCAGTTGGCCAGGGTCATTGCATACAGAGTGCAGTGTCGGTGGCTTGTATGGATTTGCCTACAGAGGCTGCGAACATCTGATGTACTCAGTGTGAGCAGATCAGATAGAACGCCCTGACAGACAACGAGCAAGGACCCACACAGCCTTGGCACCATGTTGCTTTCTTCCCTGCAGCTGTAAGCAGCACCAATGTTCCTTTGCTAAACTGCCCATCGCTGCTGTCATTAAGAGGTGGTGGGCAACACAGAGTAGCACTCAAACAACCTGGGGCTGCTCACTTCTTGCACTGCCTTGACAAAATATTGCTTGCTCCCTGCTCTGCAACCTCAAGAGGTGGCCTCTGTGCCTCAGTGAGCGAGGCAAAAGTAGCAGTGAAGGAGGTACCTGCTGTGCTACAGCTGTGAAATGTCCTGGAGAGCAGCAGGAGCGCTGGTGGCAGGTCCTGTGCACTGTCTGTGGGACTGCTAGGGGCTCCAGGACATGTGCATGTAATGGCACACCTCAGAGAAGGAAAGCTTGGCAAAGAAATACTGCACAGGAGCCTCAGAAACAAAGACATCTTTGTCTCCTAGTGTCATACAACACCATAGGGAGGATCTAGTGAAGGAGACACCAAGAACTGGGCATCCTTTCCTTTCCACCCCCCTCAGCAGAGCAACGCTAATGAGCTTGAGGGTCTTACTCTGGGACAAAAAAAGCACCAAATCATTAAAAAAATTAAACAACTTCAGGTGTAAAAAAAATAAAGAAGTTTCTGGTATTTGGGATAGGACAAACAAGTTGTGTCATTACCCAGGCAGTCTTTCCTAAGCCTGCCTTTTGATAACTGTAGATGCAGCAAATCTGACCAAAAATCTCTGTCGCAGCTTGGAAAACCAGCACGTGCTGCGGCACTGTACGTTGGTACAGCCAGGGATGCCCGTGCAACCCGGGAGGCTGAGCAGCGCCGGTGCCGGGCTCTCCGGCTGCCCAGGGCTGCTGCCCATCAGGGACTGCCAGCAGACATCGCTCCTCCATGGGGAGAGGGTCCCCGTCTTTTAAAAGAGTGAACTTCAAATGGGCACAGTAAGTCCAAGTTTACTAGAGACTCCAGAGAGTCTCTAGGAGATGCTCTTACTTGCACTCAACTGCCTGTTTTGGTTTATTTTTTTTTATTCTCTTTTATTTTTTTGTTACTTTCTCATCCTCCTCTGTGTAAGATAGTGACAGTACAAGGCACCAGGACCTAACTTTACTGCTCAACTTCTGTAGAAATCTAGAAAACTCATCAAAAGTATGTGTGCACTTGTAGCCTGTCAGTTATGAGCCTGCTGTTAGCCACAATATTATTTGTTAATAGATTATTTTTTCTTTTTTTCCTCCTGATAACACCGCACTCAAGTGCAGTTACTGATGAGCTCTCAACACTGACGGCCACGTTTATATCAGTGTACCAAACCCAGTTATCTTTACCCCCATAATCGGTGTACCCCCATAATTAGACAGGTTAAACTTCTCAGACTTTCTAGTTTTTACTAAAATTGCCTAGATATGACAGACATCATCTGGCTAAGGGACTGGTTTTAATTCTACGGGTCTCCAGAGGTTAAACTATTTATCTAGCTTTTCCCTCAAAGTTCTGCTCAGGTATCTACAAGCTACCTCTTTATTTGATCATTTGTTACTCCTTTTGTTGGCATGCTCCATTTAATGTCTTTTACTGCTTCCAAGAAGTTAGATAATATTATCCACTGACTTTCATAACTCTTTACAGGAGCTGCAAGCGTGAAACTTCCAATCCTGCTTGCTGTTTGGTTGGGCTATTCCAAGTCCCACTTCCCTGTACCTACTGACGTCCATAGCAGTAGTCATAAATTGTGCAAGAGCAGTACAAATAGTCCTTCATGATTTCATACAAACTGATTATGCTGTTAAGTAATATATACTTTATGGGGATTATAACTCTATAGAGGGACAAACAGTTAGAATAACAAAGTTAAACTATAAAACTTTAACTCTAGAAAGTAGCATTCATTAAAGAGTGACTCACCATTTCTTTCTTTAAGCATCTTCCTCAGTTGCAGCTTGAGATGTGTACTGTTATAATTATTAATTGGGAAAACTTCCAAAACCAATACCTAGAAAGAACCAGAAGAAAATGTTTTGGTATTTTAACTAAAGCTAATCTCTCCATTGGGCACGTAAATGGTGGAATGGGAGCCAATGTCTTCCTAAAAAAAAGATATCTTACCAGCAAGACTTATTTATGAATCCTAAACTTTGGAGTAACTATTGCATCAGCACTTCTTAAACTTGTTTTCAAAGACATAAAATGAAAATCTTGATGTCATAATTAGAGGAGAGTACATAATTACAGCATTTGTGCGACCTACTCTCTAAGCATGAACCCTGTTCTAAAAAAGTTATGCCACTCATTACTTAACTCGTGTTTCGCTTGAAGACGACTGCCCTCGCTTAGCCTGACATCTCTGCATTTGGAGGTCACCTAGAAGATGTGCAGAAGAAATGCCTTGAAGAACCTCTCCTGGTTTATGAGAGACCGTACTGGTACTACCAGTCTCTTCCCTGCAGTGCAAAATTACCACAGATGCACGGCCCACGTGCAGGCTTTCTACTGACCTACTTTTCTCTCTTACTTCCAGTCCTTCCAAAAAAGGGACTTGAGAGGCAAAGGCACTGGATATATTGCAATCTGCACATTCATGTGCTGAGCAAAAGGGAGAGCGGTCTCTGCAATGGCCTGCAATCCTACAGCTGGATTGCACCTGACTGACCAGTGACTGTTGCTCTTCACAAGTTCCTCCTCTCCAGAGATGGTATTTTTGGGGAGCCAGGGAGTATTTGACTTTCTTCTGCCACATGGACCTGGAAACTGCAAAAGCATTTTTTTCCCCCTTAAAACTTTCTGGAATCTGCTATTACAGAAAAAATACTTCACAGCTTTCACAGCAAGCTTGGATCCTAAGCTACTAGGCGGTCAGCTTTCTGGGACTGAACTTTAAGGGAAGTTTAGTTTTGTTCTTGTGCTAACTCCTCTTCCCACTCCTCTGGAACCAGGATTTAAAGGCAACTTTGAAAAAAAAATTATCTTTGTTTAAGACTGAAGGGAAAACAATCTCTAGTCCTGCTTGGGACAAGCTTTATACCCACGGAGGAAGCCATCTAGGATTCTAGGAATCTAGGATTCTAGAAGCCATCCTAGCTTCTAGGATTTCCTTGCTGAAAGAGAGCATGACTGGGTGAGAAGTTGCAAGTGGTGTGACAGACCTATTAACAAAAGCGTTTACTTCAGACATTAGGTGTGTGGAAGAAGTTGGCCCCCAAGGTTCTTTTGTTTGAGATGCTTTCCAACTGAGAAATACCATGCCCTTGCCAGCATGTTGCTGAGGCCCTGAGGAGCAAAGAGGAGCAGCAGCCAGCGGAGCAGGTCACAGTGCGGGCTGGGAAAGCAGCCCTCGGTTTCAGCAGCCGGTGCTGCTTCTTCCTAAGAAATACATTTCCTTGCTAAAAATCTTGGCTTAAAGCAGAGGGCACCGATCCTAAAATCACAGTGGGCCTGGGGTTTTGGTATCGCAGCTGGGGAGGAAAGGAAGCAGGCGCTCCAGCCAAGCTCCCAAGGCAGCTATTTTGGAGGAGCTGGGAGGCCCAGCATCGCTACCACAGGGGGAAATTAATAGCTTGGGCAGGTCAGCCTGCAAGGGGAGGCCAAGCAAGCCTCCTCTGTGCACAGACCTCTGGAGCAGGTAGCAAAAGGGCTTTAATTTGCCTGCTCTGATGTCATTTCATACTCTCTCTCATGATACTCAGTTACAGGACGGAGGAAGCAATACTTCCTCAGGCTCTGGAAAGGGAGTGTTGTGTGTTTGTAGGATCTTTCAAGCCTGTAAAGGGATATTCCTGTGGAAAGTCAGCACAGATGGAAGAAAACATGCAGACACTCAGCGAGGACATGGCAGGGAGGAAGGAGTGTTTTCTCTTATATATTCCTTCGCTTCCTTCACACATAAGCCTATTTGAGGTTTTCTGGACAGAAGAAACAGTTTTCTGGAAAGAAAAAGAAGGAAGCACTGTGTTATAATGAACCTGTACAGTGGAGGATGTGGATGAGCTGTAACTGAGCAGGCTCCCACCGCGCAGCACAGCGCTCCGTGACCCACGAGCAAAGCCTACAGTCAGGTAACCTGCCAACGCCGGGAGAGAAAATCACTGGGAGAGTCTCTGACAGCAAAAAGCTGCATAACTTCCAGAGGAAAAAAATAACTATTTGACAAGCCTTTCAGGCAGTCTAATAAGGGGGAAAAAAACCCTCCCACTCCCCAAAATTCCCGCTTTCTAGACAAGAGAGCTGAAATCAGGTGGGAGCTAGGAAGTGGCTGCAAACGAGTGAGTAAAAAATATATGTGATAACACATGTGTCATCGGAAGAAAGTGAATTTCTCTGCAGCTTTCTTTAATCATCCAGGTATGTAACCCTTAAAAGGAGGACATCAGACATTTTGAGAGGGAAGGAATCTCTATTTTATCTTGCTCTGGAAAGCCAATGGATGCTGTGTGCTACAATTCTGCACTCTACCCTTCCGTTGCCTGCTAGGCAGCGCAGAGCAGGCAGCCACGGGCTGTGAAGCACTGGGAGTGGGCAGTGCATAAAGTGTATCATAGAATCATAGAATGGTTAGAGTTGGAAGGGACCTTAAAGATCATGGAGTTCCAACCCCCCTGCCCTGGGCAGGGACACCTCCCACCAGACCAGGCTACTCAAAGCCCCATCCAACCTGGCCTTGAACCCCTCCAGGGATGGGGGCATCCACAGCTTCTCTGGGCAACCTGTCCCCGTGTCTCACCACTCTCAGAGTAATGAATTTCCTCCTAATATCTAATCTAAATCTCCCCTCTTTCAGTTTAAAGCCATTCCCCCTAGTCCTGTCACTACACTCCCTGTAGATTTGTGTGTGTAAAAGCCCACAGGCTTCCTTGTTTTACTACTATCCCTTAAAATAAGGGTTAGGCAAGCAGTCATGGAGGGAATTGCTTTGAGGACCTGAAGGCTTGCCCCTTCAGAAGGCAGGCAGGAGGTGGCAGGGCACAGCATCCACCTCCGCACCCAAACAGGTGCTCGCAGTGAAATGCAAAAGAGATCTCAACAGTAATTTGGATGCTACACGGGACACCAGCCTGAGCGTAGAGACCCTGCTAAAAGCAACGTGGGCCTGGGAAGTGACAACTGCCCCTGCTTTGCTTTTGCATGAGTGAAAGCAAAATTCCTGAGTTTGCTAATAAGCCTAGCTTTTTTTTGCTAGGCTGAGTTTGCTAGTAAGCAAACTATTCCTGAGTTTGCTAGTAAGCCTAGCTACTTCACTGGCTAGTAAAAGAGTCTCCTGAATTAAAATTTACAGCCTGCAAATTGGGGAAAAAAAAAAAAAAATCAAGTAGTGTTTCTCCTCCTGCCTTCAGACTTTTCTCAATATTCTCAGTTCTCAGAAATTCTCCTGGAAAAAAGGTTAACTAAACTGATTTTCCTCTCTAAATCCTCGTGCAGCAGGACAAGGTGACAGGCACTAAACATGACAAATCCAGAGAAAGAGAATCGAGTAAGTGCTGGCTCGGTGCCACTTGCCCCACCGCTTCCCTAAGCACTTCTCAGTTCCATTTTTTTACAGGTATTAAATAGCTACTGCCTGCTGGATAGTTAAAATTTGTTACTTCGTAGAGCAGAGAGAGTTTGCTATGGGGCAGCTGGCTTGATGGCCTGGTGGATCCGGTTTTCCTGTGCAAATGACCATACTTCACGTTCCTGCTGCCATAAACATATTTTGTATATAAAAGGGAAGGACTGTGAATGCAGGAGCTGGGAAGAATTCCTGCTCTGCTCTCTCTCTCTTCAACCAGCAGCCTGGAGGTTTGGCTGGTTGGTGAGTAAAGCCTTTTTTGACCAAGTCTGCCACGACTCAAGCAGAGTGGGGTCTGGCAGCAGCGTTTCCCACACCTCTGGGAAAGCCCTGCCTGACAGCCCTGCTGTCTCACTCCTGCTTGTTCACACCTAGCAGCCCCTCGTTGCCTTCGGCAGGCAGAGCAGACAGGCTTGAGGACCGTGAATTTCTCACAGCTGATGCCTCTCAGAAGCTGGATCACCCAGCAGGGCTCTGGTGGAGGGAAGTGTCCTTAGTGCCCCCTGCCAGCATCCTTCCATTAAAGGGCAGTAGGACGTGGCCGTGAGTGTTGGCTGATTGTACATAAAGGGATGGACAAAACCACTCTCCAGAGACGACCATGGTTCTATGATTTCTTTGGCAGCATTCAGAGCCCCAGAGGAAAAACTGCAAGCCAGGGAAATTTTTATCAGCCTAGAGCTGACAGCGTGGTGGAAATGTCCTCAGCTGATACACCGGTGTTTGGGTCAGGTCCTTCTATGACTCTTACTAAGCCTGTGCATTTCAGGGGCACATCCTTGCTCCCACCCGTTGTCCCTTTTATCGTAACTCCCTGCTCACCCCTCCTGTCACCACCTCTGGGAAGCAGGCCAGGAGGAGATTGCACATACCTGGTAGATGAGTCAACCCAGTGGCTCTGCTCTTCTCTTCTTCTCTTCTCTTCCTCTTCCTTTTCCATGAAACAACATTTCGGGTCCCAGTCATCGCTTCTGCTTTTGGGTTAGTCCTCAACACCTATGAAATACAAACAAGTATGAGCCAGCCCCAAGGGTTTCTCCACATTAAATGTGATGTATATGCCATTTGAGGGAGTGTATAACAGAGTTGGAGGCGCTCAATGTAAACTTGTAGTTTAGCAAGTCAGTGCAACCCACTAATAACATTCCTGTAGCTAGGGCCAGATGCTAAGCCAAAAGAGAGAAGGCAAGGCTGGCAATTTTTTTTGCTTTTGCCACATAAATAATACAGGCCAGCCAGTGAGTCAGTGGGGAACCGCTCACCCAATGCAAACTGGCAAAGATGACAGCATCCCCCCTGAGAAGACTCAGAAGATTATACCGGGGCAAAAAGGTTCCTAGACCACAGTTTCTTCCCATTCATTAGGGAATAAATGGTCCAGCGTCACTTCTCTTCTTAAAAGATTTTACCCTTCTTGATATTTCATAGATTAGTATTGCATCCTGCTGTTAATAATGTTTTGTAAAAAATTGTCCTTGAAGGAGCTACCCAGAAAGCCAGCAGCTCAAGGGGATGGACCAGCCCTTAGGAAATGGTAAGGACAGAAGTGGGGCTAATCCTCTAGAAGTGTAACCCTGCTCTCCCAGGGACAAGACAGATGCACCTTGACTGGAGTAAATGTGGAGAAGGGCAGCGTGAAGAGCAAACACAGGCTCTACCTAGAACTGGGCTTTAGAGTGAGCATGAGTTAATCTCACAGCGTGGGACCAGCTACCACGAATTGCTAGCCAGTGCTTCACACCCCTTTCCACATTGCACCTCTCCTGTCTTCTTCCTTTTTCCTCCTGAAGCACTGGGAATTTGCTAACAGGGCTTCCTCGGGAAGGAGGGAGAGGTATTCCTTTTTTATTTTTTCCCATTTTTCAGAAATGGTGAAAAAAAACCAACCAACAACAATCATCAGCGTGTTTGAGAATGATGAGAAGGAGAAGCTCTTTGGAGGAATTACTCTGCAGAGGTGTTATGCGAGCTTGACTCAAATGCTGTGAAATTGCACTATTTGCCAATCCTTTTGTTCAGCACTTGTCTATTCTAGGCTAATGGGTTTGTAAAGTTTTTCATTCTGCCTAAGACAGAAAGGAAGCAGGTTGCTCTAATACCTGTGCTGTCTGTGGATGATTTTTTTGTTCCTTTTCATTTGAGTTATAGCGTAGGAGGACAAACTTCGATCACAAGACTAGCAGTTAGAGTTTGATTCAGGAGCTGAAGTCCCTGAGAAAATAAATTACTACGCTAATGTAAAATTTGGTGAGGAAGAGCAAGACGTAACACATGATTGTAAGTGATTAATGCAAAAAAAAAAAAAAAAGGGAAGGAAGGAAAAGAGGTATTTGTTTCTGTCAGTTTAGGAAGAGCCCAGACATTGTGCTGTTGCCAGAGGCGAGCGGTTCTGCAATGATGTCAGCAATTTTAGCAGGATCAAGTCATTTTTTCCTGAATTAAGGGAGTATATCCCTCCCCAGAAAGGACCAGTACAAGCTGGGTGACGTGTCTGCAGTGCAGTATGAATGGCACGCGTCGCTATTAGGACCGCTCGATGCATATGGCAATACATCAGCCAAGAGACCAACCTCCTGAGACATTAAACACTGGGTTTCTTCAGGTCTACGCTTTGCCACTAGAAGAACTGTCATAATCAAATTTCTTTGCTTCGACTCACAGTGCCAGGAGACCTTTCAGCATTTTCTTTCCTTCTCGTTTTCCTTTGCCTCCTTTCTGAGGAGTCTTTGTTTGTATCGCACAGCTTGCAAAGTTGTTAAGGCCAGAACAAAGTAGAG
This sequence comes from Arenaria interpres, assembly GCA_013399435.1. Lineage (NCBI taxonomy): Eukaryota > Metazoa > Chordata > Aves > Charadriiformes > Scolopacidae > Arenaria > Arenaria interpres. The sequence continues at coordinate 100,933 of VXAK01018966.1, read as the reverse complement.
CAAATCAATCATTTCTCCATCACTAATGAAGTGATCAAGGAAAGAATGAGCATACACACTCAAAGTGAAGTGGATGCTCAGAGGTTTCAACAAGACAGACTCTTCATTGGGAAATAGAATCGAAACCACTATTTTACTTTCTTATGATGCAGTTATCCATTTTCCGGAAATCTGACGTCAGACATTCTGAAACAAATATGTATTTCCTAATAACTTGACTACCCCATGGTATTTCAGCAGCTATATTTTTTTTAAAAAGCTATGTTACCAATCAAAAATATAGCTTAAAATAGCAATGCTAAAAAATGAGGAAAGAATCCTTATTCTAAGACATCACTCAATTAATGTTAAGACTATAAAGAGCTTCGAATGACACAAGATCAAAGAATCACAGAATGATACTGGGTTGGAAGGGACTTCTGGAGATCATCTAGTCCAGACCCCCTGCCACCAGAGCAGGTCACACAGGAACGTCTCCAGGCAGGTTTGGAATGTCTCCAGAGAAGGAGACTCCACCACCTCCCTGGGCAGCCTCTTCCAGGGCTCTGCCACTCTCACAGGAAAGAAGTTCCTCCTCATGTTCAGGTGGAAGTTCTTATGTTCAAGTTTGTGCCCATTTCCTCTTGCCCTGTCCCTGGGCACCACTGAAAAAAGACTGGCCCCATCCTCTTGACACCCTCCCTTTAAGTATTTCTAAGCATTGATCAGATCCCTCCTCAGTCTTCTCTTCTCCAGACTAAAAAGACCCAAGTCCCTCAGCTTCTCCTCGTAAGAGAGATGCTCCAGGACCCTCATCATCCAAGAGCATCACTAGAATCACGTTCATAGCATTAACTCTCATATCTGTGTGTAAACCACAGCAAATTAGATGGGGTTTCTTTGCCCGTGCCCCAATAAATTCTATACTAATTCTGTTCTATTCTAATACTTCTATTTTTAATCCAGAGAAAAAGAGTGAGGAAGAGGAGGAGATCTGACTCCTAGGCCTATCTACTAACTTGCTAATACCCCTAGCACATGGGGTAATTGCAGCATACTGCTGTAGGACTTCCATGAGTGACCTGGGACAGTGGTAACTGGCTTCTCCTTGGTTTTAATCCAGTCAGACAGTACATCCACAGCAACACCACACAGCAGGACTGCACCCGTGCACTCAGAGCTCAGGCAGGCTCTGAGCAAGTCTTTGGTAGCTGAAGTTCTTCCTCCTCCAGTTTCTTTGCTCTCGGTGCCACACTGGTTGGAGTTTTAGTCAGTAGGGTCTTTCTGGCCCTGGGCAAACTCTGCCCAGAGAACCTTGAGGTGCTGTGTAGTAAACCTCTGTGTTGAATTAGCATTTGCAAGCCTCACCGAAGCTGCAGGACCGGTTGGGTTTTGCCACGAGATGATCAGGCCTGTAGTTGCCCTACGCCCCAAGGCAGGCTATCTGGTTTTGTGTCAAATTTTGATGGCGTGCTAATTCTGATCATCCTATAGCAGGTACGCTTTTGAACGTATTTTCTGCCCTTGCCAGTGTACCAAGCCATAACACAGGCTGAGCTCTTCTGTTAATTCACTGTGGTATACTTTTTTTCCCTTAGAGTATCAAACCACAAAAACAGCTCATAGGAAATCTTGGAAAAGTTACTGCCATTTATCCAAACACTGCAACTATTCAGTGTGATAAAGAACAAACAAGGATCAGTGGTTTGCTGCTATTCCTAAGCTACAGATAGCAACTCGATCATTAGCTATGTATGTATCAGCTGAGATTTGATTATTTTTTTCCTTTACCTTAATTCTTTATAAACATGTCCTGGGGATAGGTGGAAATTTTACAGAGGCGACGATAGTTTTTTAATATATTACAATGGCTTTCAGTCAAAATGATTGAGCACAGTGGGACATCTTGTTCTGTGCTGTTGAGTAATTTCAAAACTGTGAAACGTTGCCTGCGGAACTTCTGAATCATGCAAACCACAGAGTTTCTCTTCTCTGGAGTTTCCTAAACTAATCCTGTTTTCAAACATACACATGCACCTATATGCAAGTTGCAATGTTATTTTTCATTTCACAGAACGTACAAAGGCTCTTCTTTTGGGGACTTTTCTCACTACTCACAGTCATCTTGTCATTTGCTAAAACGAAATCATGTTGCTTGATCATAGTCCTGATTATTTGTAAAACAGAAAGCCCCGACAATTTCAGTGACGCTGGTTTAGCAAAACTGCTGGTTTGAGGAAGGTCATTCTGAAAGTTTGGGTTTGAAACAGACAGGTTGTTTGACCTTTTCAGGCTCATCTATTTTATTTCAAAGCATCCACGGAAGGAGTGGAGGATTTATAGGACACCCTGTTTCAAGGTTAGCTGTAGGGTAGTGGTAAGAAGTGAGAAGTACTGCAGTTGTACTTAGGACAAGGCTGCCGTGTGCTTTTTCCATCACTGGAAGTATTGAGGAACATATTAGAAAGATAGAATATGATAACAGAATATAATATTATTACAAAGGTAATTGGCCTTATCCTGGAGCAGAAAGAACCAGGCAAACTCTTGGATTGCCTTTCAGCCCCGTGTTTCTTCTATGATTTTTATTGCAACCCTCAATGGGTTTCCCTGGCATTTTTCTTCCAAGCTGGAGCTACACAAAGCATTTGCTAAGAAACATAAAACTCATGATTACCAAGTCATATGCTTGGTAATAAAGCTGCAAAAGTTCACTTTCTAAAAATGAACAGATGGGTTTCATTCCAGAGGATCAGATATGACCAAAAAAGTGTACTTAACTTGCAGAAAATGGCCAGAAGAAACCCTCAAGCAGCTACTAGGCAAAATGGTATTAAAAATATAATCAATCTATATGTCATATATGAAATCAATAGCAAATTATAGTAGAAAAACAGTAACTCTCTAAAAAGCAACTGGTATTTCTCCAATAGTCACCCTGGGCCAGTGATAGTGGCAGAATTTATATGGATTTTCAATAGCAAGTGCTAGTGTATTCAGTGTTAGGAAAAAGATTAAGTTTCAATTTTTATTTTTTATTTTTTTTTATCATAATGGGGGATCTCATGTCTTCCTACTGAAGTTCGGTACGGAGAAAAAGGATTAAACCACTACCACAGCTTAGATAGTGCAGAACTACACCTGAAGAACAGGTTCTAATATTAAATTAGAATGCACGGTCTTTGAGTATCACTGAAAACTTGCTATATTAAAATAACATGTTTAATAAATAAAGCTCATTTACTTAATTACTTGCACAGGAAGTTTTGGAGTTTTGCTACTTGCTACTGGACATACCGGAGAAGGAAGAAAAAAATTTGAGCCAAAAGAAGCTGAGAGAAGCACTGTTAGATTTGGATTACTTGAACAAACTATGCTGTGCTAACTTGTTATTCTTTGTGGCTCTGCTATAATTCATACAGATACGGATTCCACTCTGTCACAGGGAGTCAAACACTTGAAAGGGAGAAAAACTTCAAATTGCTCAAGCGTTTTTCCCAAGCAAGCACATTTCATCTCAATTCAGGCATCGTATCCTTTCTCCACTGTGGAAGCAGCTCACAAACTTAACCTATTTCACCTGCATTCCCTTGTATAAATCTCTCTGCCTTGCAGAATCCTGGGTCCAAAGTCAGATAGTCTCCTGGGTTTTTCCATCAATATATGGACTTCCTGATTAAAATTTTTGCCAAACTGATAATAAATACAATGCACATAAATATTTAGGAAAAAATTATCACTCTGGAAGTGAGTTGCAGGGGGAGGTTCTTGGAAAATGCAGATTTCACCTTCCTATCAACTCTTCCATCACATGGCTTTCCAACAACACTCTCAGTAAGGCTTTAAGGATGCCCCACACCCTTCTCCTTTTACCCAAGCTTTGATGCTGAAACACATTTTTCTTCACAGTTGTCTGTTAAATCATACCTTCTTCTTGTTGAATGTTATTTGACCATACCCCTATTTGAGGAGGCAGTGCCAAGAAACGCGCAGGTTGCAAACCAGTTCAAATGAAAAGACTGCATTTACAGCAAGAAACAAACAAACAAACCAGCAAGTAGAAAAAATTAACACAATTAAGATGCTGAGAAGAGTCTGCCCAGAGTGCTTACCACTGTATATGCAGCAGAATATAGAAATCTTAGAAGATGAATGGCTTGCAGGCAGCAACAAATTAAAATATACATTGCACAGGGACACACAACGCCAGTGGGAGTCACATCTGGATTTCAATAGCCAGGGTCACTCCACAGTAGAAGCCACCCTAGCTGAACTGCCATTTCTCACTCTGAATCTAAAATGGTCTATACCAAACCTTTGATCATGCTGGGATTATCTGAAAACATATAAATTTTTTTGGTCATGCCTCTACATGAAATAAAGTACTCCGATTTTATTTATTTATTTATAGCAGCGGGTGGATTTCTAAAGGCCAGTCGTTCCCAGGGAAGAGCTTGCTGATAGCTCTGCACAGAGACTAGCTGACTAGAGGAGCAGCCAGGAGCTCATGTCTATGGCTGTTTGTAGGTCTGGCACATGATTTGGGGATGTATAAATGAAATCTGAAGAAGGCCATGTGCCCACAGTGGGGCTGGCAGCAAGGAGTGGGGTTTTGTGTGCAAAAAAAAGGCCATAAGCTTCTCTTATCCACCAAGGCTTGCACGAATGAACAATTTTTATTTCATGGAGTTTTAATTTTCCATGTGCAGGCAACTAATTTAAAAATCAAACAAAACAGAGCAATAAATAAAGATAATTCTATGCTATGGAGGGTTAACTCTAGGTGCTGCATAAATTTAATTCTAAAACCTTTTGAGGTTTTTAGATGATTAGTTTTTTCAGATGATTTTTCAGATGATTCCAAGACCACAGCACTGCTGCTACGTTTCAGCATGAGCATATTTCACTGCAGTTATTGAAACATTCTATGATTCAGAAGGTGGAGTGACAACGGGGGAACATTTTTTATTATGAGACATAACAGTATTGTGTCAGTCATCTTGAGATGACTTTTCCAGGCACAAATAAGAATTGCCAAACGTCCCCTGCATCACAAATTTAATCTAATAAACCCCTCACTGTTGTTTACAAACTAAGAGCTGTAAGTGAATTCTGGTCAGACTGTTTTCCTGCTGCAGGAGCACTTGCACCTGGGTGTTGGGAACTGCACACATAAAACTGTCTCTCCTCTGTGTAAAAGCCCCCTCTGCTGGACCAGCCTGACATGGAAGCAATCCATAAAACTACCGGATCATCTCCCTTCCCCCGTAAAATGGAGAAGTGGCGAAGCAATTCTTCATCAGCTGCCCCTTCTGTAGGGAGCCCTTTTTCTGACAAATGCAATATGACTCACAGAAGCGGACGGGTTTTTTAAAATGCAGCGTGCTTTGATGAACACATACCTGATCTATCCCACGCATGAGGTAAGCAGAAGGCCTTTTCTCCAAATTTTGGAAGAGTCCCAAGTTTCAGGCTGCTTCCTGATGTCCCGCTGCGTGCCAAGGAGGTTCTGATGTGTCCGAGGGAGATGCCATTCCCCGAGACACATCTTGTACTACCAGTCCTATCATCTATGTGGAGATGATGCTCCAAATACTGAGGAATGTCTAAACTGGGAGAGATGTCAGGAACTTGGAGCACAAAACTAACGCATCCCTGTGAACCGAGCGCGCTGCTCTGCCACCTTGAAATCACTCAGAGGCAGAGAAGACCTAGAATAAAAGTAAAGATGATTATTTTCCTAAACATGATGTTAACAAACCACTTACTCTGTCCAGACAGAGACACTGAGAAATAAATCTGTAGCACTCCCGCCCCCTCACTTGCCGGTTTAGCTCAGTGTTGCGTGTGTCCCCTTCACCCAAGAGCCTCTGAAGTCAACACACCTCCCCAGTTACATTTGATAGGTTCCCATGGCTTTCTGATTGTTTAGACAAGCTCTATCATTACAGGTTGCCTTCTTTCAGCTGGATCTTGACTCCAAGGAAAGCTTCCCCAATTGCCCCTTCTCCTTGCTCAGGCTCCCAGTATCTATGCTGCACCCAGGGATGACTGTCCAGGTGCTCAATAACACATTAGGACATCAGTTAATACAGCTGCTGTCTACAGCAGGGGTAGCTTTAAACATGAAAGAAGTGGAAGACGTGTGGGTGCTTGCTGGACAAAACTGGGTGCTGTTACCACCTGACTTTGTAGTAAACCAAGTTCTGCTATACTGTCAGTGTGAATTTGCAGTTAATGATGGTAAAAATCTATGAGTTCAGCATCTAGCCTGGCCATAACAAAGTCATTTATAAAACCTATGAGAGGTTCTTCCTGATGGGTGGTGAGAGGAGTTTCACGTTTCAGATCTAACAAAATGGATTATCCTCACCATGCAATGTTTTATAACATATACTGAAAAAGACATTTAACACAAGCCTGTAAGTGAGAGCCAGCGATGCAGCCACTCACTCTGACTTGATAGAGACTAAACACGACAGCAACTAAAATAAACACAGGGACTATTGTTAGTTTGCAATGACTGTCTCCTACGTGTGGCTTGCTGGAGCTTGAGTGGCTTGCTTTGAGTGATGGCACTCAAAGACAAAAGAGGAAGCATTCCCAGTGAGCAAAGGGAAGAATTGGAGAGGAGAGGTCCACAAACCATTGAAAGGTGAGAGAAAAAAGCAGCCAAAACATATGTTTGAAGAGAAAGAAGCCCCATAATTTTGTGAGGACTTCAGTGAACAGAATGTGAGGAAAGGAACCCAAGGAAAGGCTTACAACTATAGTTTTACATATGGAGGAAGAAATCTTACCAACATTTTCAGCGCAGGTAAAAATGGCAGAGGGACATCAAGATAGGTCAGAAGAGAGAGACTGATCAGTGTATAAGAGGTGGCACAACTTCACAGAAGAGCATCACATGGTTGGCGGAGGAGTGGTCCAAAGTGTTCGCTGTGAACCATCACACCTGGAAAGCAATGAAAATAAATAATATTCCTTTACTTTGGCAAACAGGTTGTAAATCAGTATATTAATCTGAGCCCTCAAATGACTTATTTTCTGGACTATGGGTCCCACGTGGGCAAACTGTGAGATAATGAGACTGAGCTTTCTGCCTGCAAGAAGTACTTACTCTTTCTCTTCCTGACTCTACCACCTGTAAAATGAAAATAGTGGTACTATCCTGCTTTATCAGACCTTTGAGAGGATAAATACTCTGAGATTGTGAGGGCTCAGGTACAGTGGTATCCCGAAAGACGTGAATACAGAGCACTCTTACCAGGCCTTTTGCTCCAAAAATGAACATCCTACCACTCTGAGACAAAAGAAGAGGCGTTGTTTTCCGCTTTGCTGTTGTAGTCGCTGCCTCTCCCTGCTGGCCAATCTCAGAACCCAGGTGGAAAACAAATAGATCAGTAAAACCCACTTCAAAGTGTACTTTTAAAGCTCACTAACTTTGTGACTAAAATACCCTCACAAGTATTAGCTTCTTAGCTAACACAACATTTCCCAAGTTCCTTCTTTAAATTCCTTGAAACAGGAGACAAAATCTTCAGGCAGAAGAGGGAATGATCGAAGCTTTCACAACTCAACTCCTTCACCTCCAAAGCATTCGCTGAAGTCTGAAACAGGGCAGCTAACTTTACCCTTTTGCCTTCTCCTTCTCCCTGTGCATTCTACAAATTTGTCTCTTCCATTCCCTCCAAGCAATTTCTTGCTTGGACCAAAGCTGCAAAGAGATCTCATCCTGAGTTGTTACTTCAGTTCAGCCATGTGGAAATAGCTCTTTTTTACTTCTGAGCTTTCACCTAGTTGAATTTTAAACCTCTCAGTTACGACTCTGTGTAATTTTTGATCGGTTTAAATTCTGTCTTTCATCCACAACTGGAGCTGGAACAACTCATTCTCAACAGATAATACATCCTGTGACGTAAGAGTCTCTTTCCATCTGCAGAATATTTGAGACCAATTGTAATTTCCTCAAATGTATTTCTTGTTCTACCACTGCTGAAAGAATTATTCTGTTCTGCAAAGTTTTAGTTGTAAACACCATCCTGCAAACATCTATGCAACTGTTTAATTTACCAATTATTTCAGTAAATACATGTATAATTATCTACCAAGTCAGCTGGTAAACAAATACTTAATGTTCCAGTCTGAGGCTTGCTCAGCTATTATTGGTCACACTTGGGACTGGTTCCAGCCCTTGGATGAGAGAGCAAAAATAATGGTGCAGCTTATATATATATTTCTGAGTCACTGAACACTTTTGTGCTAGAGTTTGAATTTAACTTTATCTTCTCGAATATTTCCCTCGATAAAGCTTTTACCGGAGAACAGACAAAACCAGACATGAAACTAGCTGCCAAAATTCACTCAAATGTTAATTTATGGCAAACATATTTTTGCATTACCCACTTTCAAGGATACGGCTATGCACCCTCAGCCAGCAGCAAGGCCTCTCATTGACAGTGTTAAAGTCAAAATCTTTGTGATTAATTTACAGTGTTTATACCAGCCTCCTTCAGAGACAATCAGAAGGCTTGTTAGCAGATTCATAAGCCCAGGTGAAAAGATTAACCCTGTCATCCAGGCACATATGTTATTACTGAATATACGTGCTTCTAAAACACGGTCTGTGTTTAGAACACGGATCTGTTTCTACTGTTATGTGCTGAATTTAGATTGGAGGCACTGTTTCCCTATATATTAGTATATATATCTTAGATCCCAAATACCTATCAGCATCACCCTTCAATATAGCTTTTATTCTACTGGGTCAGGTTGAGCAGCTCCTGGATTCCCGATGGTACCAAGTAGTGAGCAAAACTAACACATGAAGAAACCAGCTCTCCATGATAGCACGCTACAGAACTTGCCTTTGCACTTATCTGAAGTGACAGCCCCTCTGGGTATACACTCATTGCTCTCCTTTTATTTAAATGCTACAGCTTCTTTTCTTTAAAAGCACTTACTTTTGAAAGGAAGACTAAACAACGGCTGTTAAATCCTAATTTAATCTGTGTAAAAGCTCACATCTAAAGGGTTTACTCCAAAAAAAAGAAAGGAGATGTTAGCACTGAGTACAAATGCCCAAAACCAAACCCCAGTACACAGCTCTCTTACAAATAAAAATTATGTGCCATGTCTCCAATAGAGTTTAGAGCCCAATTCCCTGGCCCCTCTGCAAGATACTCACACCGAAATCTTGAGACACACGGAACCACCCGGCAAACTGAACAGCTAGTTTTATCAGAGTTACTGTTAACTCCTGGTTGTCCACAGAAAGATCATCCAGGTTGTGGCTCGGTGGGGTCTTGCTTTCCAAAAAAAGCCTTTGGCCGCTACTCGGAGCGTGGCATTTGCATCAGCCACCACGCTGCCTCATGCAGTTTACAGACACTCTTGATATCTACCAAAATCTCTTTACAAGCTTTTTAAAGATGAGTGTATGTAACTTGTGGCTAGCCCAATTTTATATGGTATATATTATCTGGTTTCACTTTAGCCAATTTATTTCCTATTGGATTAAGAGCTGGCCGTGGCCAAACACTTTTTAAATGTTTTAAACGTGAATCTTCAAATTTTCCTGTAGGAAAAAGAACTTCTTTCTAAACGAAGCTCCCCAAATCCTCTGCCCCCCAGTTACACTATTCCATATAGAAACTAAGTAAATTCTTTATCTCTTCACCTTCGTACCTGCTACATTAAAACAATAGCTCTAGTTTCTATTCCTGTTGTGCACATTTCATCAAATTTCTTCCCAATTCATAGTTTGGGGAGAATATAATGCAAAAAAAAATATAATATTCCTCTAGGTACCTCCGTTCCCAAAAAGGAAAAAATTCTGCACAAACTCTCAAACATACTGAAGGTTGTTGCTATACATTCTCTCAAATACGCATCAAATTTTTTCGACACATCCCCAAAAGGTTTTAAATGAGCTTTGGGAGAAACATTGCATAGATTTTTAGGTTACATGAATTATTTCCCATCTCTTTGTTTAATGGCACTGCCTGGCAGCAGTACCGGCTGGTCTTGTAATAATACCTTATTTTACAGCTTCAAAGGAAAAGTAAGTTCCCTGGTTTTGCAACCTGGATTTGTGCATTTTAACATGCTAGTTGTTGATACCAGGAGGCCTTATTGTTTCGGAAAAAGGAAAGAGAAAACAAGGGAGGAAACAGTGTGTAGTGTAAAGACAATGGGAAACTCACCTGAGATGTCACTACCTTTACAGTGATGCACCTGGCTGCTGCCTCAGAGCAATGTTTCTCATGCTCAAGCTGTGTTCCAGATGGAAGTACTAGAGCAATAACCCAGGAACCAGAGACAAGGATCTAGAAAAGAAATAGAGACCTTCTCAAGAACAGCGGTATACAAATCGTTTCCCTTCTAATTCACTGAGCTCATGGAAAACCACCTGCTGGAGGAGAGCCTGTACCATTCCCTTGCTGAACAGCCACCCACAGGATGTGATACTGCCATGCCTCCCTTAGCAGGTCCCCTGAGCTCCCTCAGATACCCTTCACGGAGATGAAAAAAAGGCAGAGGCCTGGAGGACCACACTCAGACTCAGCAAATTGCTGCTGAACGGCTCTGACTGTGTCGATGCTCTCTGGTACCTGTGCCGCTTGCATAGCCAGAGGTTGTATTACCCTGATGATCCACACAGGGACCTGGTGGGGGCTGCCACAGCTCCATTCTCTCGTGCACTTAGTCTTCCATTACTCAGAAACCAGGGTGCCAGCAGTATGGACGCGTGCAGGTCTCATTGAGCAATTGCAACAGGTTTGGCCAAGGCAAGCAGGAGACCACTGATCTCAGTTTAGACAAAATTCCTGGTATCGTGAGTGACTTTTTTTCTATTGCGTCTATTTGTGGAAGCTCCAGCCCCAACCAGAAACCACTAAAAGCAATGAAAATGCACCATGAAATCTACAGAAGCAACAAGGTCTTTGAAGGTGTTTGGCGTTTTTGCTTTAGGTATGAGAGCACCGAGGATGAGGAGAGAAGGACAGAGGAGGGTTAATGCTGATAGGATCCATGAGTGTGCTGTTGAGCCACAGGCATGCTTTAGAAGCCACCCAGCTTTAGTCAACACAGACACAAAGAAGAGCATATTCCTCTTCTTTGGGTGGTTGTTAGTACCTTTTCACACTCATGAAAATAACTCAGCCTCTCCCTGCCTCAGGTGTCTGTTCATAAATACAAATAATTTTTCTCTCCAGCCAGGATTCATTAGCATCAGTAAAGCACCTAAGAGTTTGGATGGAAGTGTTTTCTCTATAAATATAGGCCAATAAAATTGTACATGGATATAACATTCCTTAAAGGAAACATAACTGAAATACATTTAGTGAAGCTGAAAGGTTTCTGGTGAATCTGTATACTTCGAGAAATTTTAAAAGGGCTCAGAGAGCAAAAGCTATGAGCTGGCTCTTCTCCATTAACGTAAGCCCTGCTCCATTAGTTTTGGTCTCACTGTAACAGGCAAGTTATCAGATATAATTTTTCCCAGACAGGACTTCTGTAACTTCTTTACTTAGAGGGTGCCAGAGCCCTGGAAGAGGCTGCCCAGGGAGGGTGTGGAGTCCCCTTCTCTGGAGATCTTCAAGCCCCGTCTGGATGCCGTCCTGAGTGATGTGCTCTGGGCAACCCTGCTTTGGCAGGGGAGTTGGACTGGATGGTCTCTAGAAGGTCCCTTCCAACTCCAACAATTCCGTTGGAGCCAAAACTACAAGGTGATCCCATGTGCTCAAACAGTGGAGGAGCTCCTGGTTCCCTCCAAGTTGCCCAGGGCATCACCGTTGCCCTGCATCACTACAGGATGGGAGACCCTTGAATCTGCAGCAAAGCGCAATTCGAAATTCCAACCCTCCGAGACCACACACAGCCTCCCCAAAGCTTTGCCACTCTTACCTACCACTAAACATAAAACTCCTTTTCCTAATGTAAAATACAATTATAAACAGGCTAAGCCAAACAAAGCTCAAGTGTCCCCTCCTCTCCTCTGGGGAGAGGGTAAGAGAGAGGATTTCTCCCTTCTCTCAACGACGAGACACGTTTGGGCAGCTAAATACGTTAATGTACATGGCTGAACCACAGGTTCCATCCACGTGGGAAAAGTGAAGCTAAAGCTTTTAGCCCAAATCTCGGAAAAGGAGGTTTGTCCTGTCAATAAAAACTTTGATGGATGTCTTTCTGTCTTTCCTCAGTCCCCCATTTCACTGCCAATTGGGCCCCCTTCTGAAGCAATGCAGAAAATATCAGTACAATCTCTGGTTGGGTCTCTGTATTGAATGCACACATAGATAATGTGTGTATTGAGATAATTTTTTTTGTTTTTTAAATAGAAATTATTTAAATAACTGAAACGATAGCCCATCATTTCAAGATCAAGAGCCAATTTGCCTTTGATTTTAACAGGATCAGGCTTTCACAACATGATATGTATTAATCCATGATAAACACACGTTTTAATGATGGAGATTAGCTAAAGTAGAAACAGCTTATCTCAGATCTTTAAAGATTCCTTAAATATGGGTCCCCAGATCCCTGTTTTGTGGGTTCACACGTTAGAGCACTGTGGTATTTCACCTACCTCTGCTTTAATCCTATGACAGTCAGTGGTAGTGCAGAGCTGCAGGCTTTCGGGGTATGGGGTCGTCAGCGTTTGGCTTTTTAAATTAAATCTAAATAAACTTTAACTGCAGTGCAAACTAGGAATGCCTAGCTAAGTCCTTTAAATGTCCTCACTCATAAACAACCCAATCTGCACCGAATTCAGATCGAAATCAATCACCGAAACCAAACCCTGAAAGATTGCAGGGTTAGTTTCAGGTATGACTCTGGCTCCGTGACCTGCGCTGCAGAGAAGGTCCCAAACTCAAAGGTACATTTCCTGTGCACCAACCTGCACCACTTGCTAACAGCCCCCCAAACCATCTCACATGATTTCAGAAGGGAGCCCAAATCCTCATGCAGGTTTGATGATGTGGTGCCCCAACCAAATTATGTCCCTTTGTCCACCTCCAGAAATAATGACATTAGGTGAGTTGCACAAAGCCCTCTTGAACAGGGAGACTGAAGAAGATAAATTTGGCCAGAATTAAGGTATTTTAACTGGTTTTTACACTTCTACTTGGTAAAAAAAAATTTAAAAATCGGTGCTTATGCAAGCAGTTTAACATCCCCTACTGTATCTTTTTTCCCAAATCAGCGGGACAGAATTTGATATAAAATTCAAGAAAGAATCTCACTTTCTCTTGCTTATGGCAGAGCTACATTGTTGTACTTTCGTTCCAATTCACCCTTCGCATTTTCATTTCCTCTCAGCGACTTTTTCAGAATACACAAACATGCAGGTTGGCTGTTAGGAACATTAAATGTATCTTTTTCTCTCGTTTTCCCAGCCTGCCTTTTCAATAAACCAACCAAAATCCCTCAGCTCAAGGCTCTGATCTTGCCTGAAGCACCACCCAAGAAACCGCTGGCAGTGCAGGGAGTGGAATATCTACAATAAACCTCTCCAAGGCTGGGGACTGAGCCCTCGCCGGCTCCTAGCCTTTTGTGGTTTGACGTGGCAGGGGAGGGGGTGGGTGACGAATGGAGGGTGACAGGAGCGCCGCTGGGTCACTCCGCTGGGGGCTGCGCGCTGCTGTCAGCGGGATGCTCAGCCGCTACCGTGCGGAGGGCCCTTAGGAGGGCTATTTCTGCCAGCGAGGAGTCCCCCCCGCTGAACCACGCTCGGTTCTTCACAGGGCCTCACGTGTAATACTAGAAAGTGCTTGTCAGCCCTCGCCTTGCTCAAAGCATTTCGTGCCTCATGCTGTCCTTCAGGACGTTTCTGACTCCTCGCCGCTGGTGGGAAATGCAGCCCCATCACTTCAAGGGGCTGTTTACCAGATACCATGGGGCAGACTGGAGGAAAGTAATGAAAAATGCGGTTTTTTTGTAGCTCAAAAGCAGGTCTGTCCAACTAAAGCCTACTAGATTTGCCTGCTAGAGAGTGCAGGAGCTCTTAGTTGCAATGTATATGCAATGTGACACTGTGCTCACCTGTGTTTTTCCTCCCATACACTCTTTTCAGTTGCCACAGATCAAAGCAGAAAGGAGGCAGGGGTCAGACCTGCAGGTACCATCCCAGTGTAACGGGTCCAAATCTGGCCAGCAGGTCTAAACCAACACAAGGAAACTCAGTCTTCCCCTGGCTGCACTTCCTATGAATAGATACACGTTACATGTGGTTAATCATGCTTACAAGAGCTTCACATTCATTATTCAGTGAAATATATGGGGCTTTATCTATTACATCTTCACTATCTGCAATTATTCCCCAGAGCACAATAGATAGTGAGTCAGCAGGCACAGATTTAATTATCAGTTTTTGACTGTAAGATGATGATGTTTATTGATATCGCTATCAGACAGACACTGAAGTGAAGCAGATGTTAATCTGAGGTTAAGCTCCAGGAGGCGCCTAGCAGTCTGACCAAAGGGACTGATGTTCATCAGATAATAAAAGAGGGGACCTCCCTCCCTCCGGAGGCCTGCAAAGAGCTCACAGACCTACTGCCTTGTTTTGCAAATTCCTCCTTGCACCATTTCCAACCTGTTTGACAAGCGGCTTGCCCCTTAATGCGGAGCTCTCAGTCGGTTCTAGCGGACTGTTTAACCTAACATCCTATTTTGCTTACATAGGAACTTTACGGTTGGGTTTGGTTTATTTTTCCCCAGCACATCCTAAAGGATGACGCCAGAGAAGTCAAAACCAGAAGTGGGTCACAAAGTTGCTGTGGCATCGCGGTTGAGAGCAGAAAGGCTGTCACTGATTCCCACTGCACCAACGTCTGCCTTGAGCAAACCCACAGCAGGGCAAAACACTGCTCTCCAGTTCAAATGATTACAACGTAAGAGAAAGAGACCCTCAGCAGGGAAGGAGAGGATGATGAAACAACCAACTTTCTCCATTTCTCAGCCTGCTGTCGCTTTCTAGTGTTGAGAGCAACGATGTGACAGCCTATATACTAATAAAAAATACGCTGGCAGCTGACACTGAAATATATTAATGTTTAATATAAGAACTTGCACTCAGGACCAGTGAGCTGGTGCAAATGATCATTCAGAGGGGTAATATTCGTAGCTATTTCAGGGGTACACTTTCTTCCTAACAAGAACATGTCTGCCAGTTTCAGTGGAAAATGAGTGGAAAAAAACACCCCATATTCTGTTTTCTAGATAAACATTAGTGCTGCATCCTACAGCAACATGGTACATTTTCTTTTTATTTTTACCATTTATGGATCAGCTAGGGCATTTTTAAGGCACGTCATGTTGCAGCAGCAGACAAATCGAAGAAAAGAGACACAGATAAAGCACCACGTCATCCAAAACCAAAAATGAAGTGGCGAATTTGGGACAAGAGCAGAAAGTTGCTGGATGACGCTGATTCATGCAGCCCCTTAGGCCATATTGTCTCTGTCAAGGTCAAAGCCAGAAATAGTTTGACAGAACATGAAGATCCCCTCGAAGTTCTGGTCTTACTGCCACCCCCAGCTTGACACTTGGACGCAGGATCCTTGGCAAACTGATGTTGGTATATGTTAAAAATTATGTAAAAGTGTTGCTTTTAACTACTACAAAGAAAGATTTAATACCATTGGAGACTGGCAGAGTTAATGAGGTGGGGGAACAACAATCTTTGAAAAGAGAAAAAGGAGAGAGACCTACCTTTGGAATTTCAACATGTGAGAGGAGATTGTTTGCAAGAGAGCCACACTCAATCTCTGTGCCTAGCTGAAGGGAATTTGTGGTCTCATTTCGAGCCCTTTTGGACTGTTTTTCATGTCAAAAATACATATTTGCTATAATTTGTCTCTCTTCCAAGATGTACTGAAACAAAGGAAACATTTGAACGAGATTTGAGACAACTTCTTTCTCACCCGTCAGGAAGGTAATCCCCAACCTTCAGATAAATGCGGGCATGTGGTTTCCAGTATTCTCACTCCATATGTCTTCACAAACACCAAATAGATCTAACGTAAGAGGACGGGTATTTTTCCCCATAGATCAAAAGGTTACAGCGATGGACCCTGCCCAAGATGATCCAGCCTTTCATCCAAATAATGCCTTCATTTACACTCCCTATAGAAATACAGACTCCCTGGCACAGAAATCAGGAGACAGGTTGAAGGTACCAACCCATTCCAGCACTTTCGACCTCAGTCGTATCAGCTGCAAAGTGGAACAAAAGCCTCACGACCAATTTAGGAACTGAGCTTTACAGGTGAACAACTGCAGCATTTTGACTACCGGAACTGTGAAATGAGGAAGACACTTCACGGTGGTGTTTTGTCCTGACTCCCATTCCTGAAGGAAAATAGTGTTTGATGCTCTGTGTCAGCTGTCTTCCTCCAATATTTTGGAGTAAACACTATACAGTAACCACTATAGCTCTTAAATCTGCTGTTTACATACCCCTGCTTGTGGGTTTGAAATCTGCCTTCACATGCTCATGTTCATACTGGATTTGGGGAAACATCAATGAAAGCAGAGGGAGTGGTTCCTGCAAAAGAGTAAAAAAGGAAAGGGGGACATAGAAAGCCTGGTTTGCACCGCACCTCACCACCAGTCCCAATTAAAAGGAAAGTTTAATCTGCGTATATGTACTCACATGAGGAATTTTTGCCAGTACAGTTGTTTTAGTCACAAAACACACCTCATGACACTCTGACCACTCTTTGTAGAGTAGGTCCAGCCCTTGCCTTACCCCAGAGGTGACAGTTTCCTCTGCTATAAAATGCAGTATAGGGTGAAAACTTGAGGCACCAAGTTCAAGCCACCTTGAAGCAACCAAAGCCTCCTTATTTCCTGTGAGGGCCACTGGATCTGGCACCGGCAGGAACAGGTCAGACAGGGGGAACAACAGCTGGACTGACAGCTGCCAGACAGCTCCACTACTTATTGGCTGCGAGTGCATCTCTCAATGCTTTTGCTTTTCTTGCTATATGGCTGGATACCTTCCCAGAGCAGGGAGAAGAGGGGAAAAAAAGAAAAAGAAAGAAAGGGGGGGAAAGAAAGAAAGAAAGGGGGGGAAAGAAAGAAAGAAAGG
>VXAK01018966.1:0-83514 GCA_013399435.1 Arenaria interpres | reverse complement strand
TTGCTATATGGCTGGATACCTTCCCAGAGCAGGGAGAAGAGGGGAAAAAAAGAAAAAGAAAGAAAGGGGGGGAAAGAAAGAAAGAAAGGGGGGGAAAGAAAGAAAGAAAGGGGGGAAAGAAAAAGAAAGAAAAAAAAGGAAAAAAGTGTTTTAGATGGGATTTTTCCACTGGAGAAAGATGGGGATGTGAAATTAATTCTTTCTAAGAAAGCAAACATTGAGCTAGGCAAGATTTTCTTTGAAATCCCATTGACACACCAATGCAACATTTAGCATGTAATATAGAAAAGTCTACATGACACACTGCAGCATTTCTTTCTGCCATAAATGGACAGAAGTTATACATAATGCAAAGCCATAAATGCTGACAGACTTTTTGCAAGAATGTTTACATTTATTTTTCATAGCCCCAAGAAATCGATCTGTAAAGACATCCCCTAAGAGACTGCATTTGGCCCCGAAATACTGTCCTGAGACACTGTGTTTCTCTCTTCCATCTGACACATTTTACAGAGGGCATCAGAATGTGTATTTGCACCTCAGCTGTGTCACGAGCAAAGAGTTGCTATTGTTTTAATATGCTACGCTGGGACATTTAAACATCGATATTGTCAGGTACTACTTTACAATTCCCACCAGATTTCTTGCAAAGCACACATTTACGAAATAAAGTATTGCTGTATTCACCCATAAAACTCTATGTTATAACAGTACCGAGCATCTGGTTTTAATCACAAGTCAGGAAATACACAGTTCGAGCTGGAACTCCATCCTTTCCTAAACTCATTGTGTTCAACTTCTGCAACTCAGATGTGAACAGGTTCTACAGAAGTCTCATGGCCCCTACCGAAAGCTAAGCACAACAGGCACACAGGTTTGGAGTTAGGTGATGTATCAGGGGCAATTCCACTTTTTGAGGCTTCCTGATGGAGCAACTTGAACGGTGGTAGTAAAGCAGGGCAAGGAGACAGCACAGACCATCGTTGCCAATAGTTTACGCAATGGTGGTAGTGCTGCGAAGCAGGCATGTTTGAACCCAACTTTCAAATCCAAGCTCTACCTGAAAATGGTTTAATACTTTCTAAGATTCAGTTTAAATGAATTTAACACTCCCTTTCTCTAAAACCACAGTCGGGATTTTGCTAGTAAAATACAATCAGGATTGAGGACCAAAATAATTGTATACTGTAAGTCTATTCTAAATCTTGTTGTTCACAAGTGAAGCAAAAATCTACAAATGAATGTAATGCACAAAAACAAAGTGCCTGAATTAATGTTGGACAGACAGTTTTGAAAGCAACATTTAATAATTTTCAGTTGATCAGCTTTGCTAGTAAATAAATGGATTTTCATTTGCGGGGGTTTCTATGAGTGTTCTCCTATATATCTAGCATTCATTCATTCGTTTAAATCTTCTTTTTGGAGGCTTTTCTCTGTTCCTAAGGCTTAGGCATGCCCTCAGCTAGAAGTTTGATTAAAAATTAGACCCTGGAACCCTCCCCAAGAAATTAAACAGAGTTTAAAAGTATAGGAAGAAAGTTTCATGAATGCAAGCTCTCTTAAAATCAAAAAACAATTGAGAGTTCTACAAAACCAGGGGCTCCAGTGGCATTCACCAGATACTTAAAGGAAACCTTGACAGGTTTCTTTCAGCTATAACCCTATACATTCACATGACACTTCTGTGAAGCTTAGGCAAACCCTTGGGATCTGCAAAGTCAGAAAAAAAAACACCCAAAAAACCCAACAACACAACAAAAAACCCAGCAAGCTGTAAGTCATACCCTGCAGGACTGGAGCCGCGACTGGAAATGTTGCATACATTTACTCGGCCTCTCAGGTTTCACAACACTGATTATGTATGTGCAGGAAGAGGGAGATGCTACTGCAAACTTATCACTTCTCTATCCAGGAGGCAAGACAACAAATCAAATATTCACAATTATATTTACCTTTTAAAGTTTTAAAGAAGAATATATCCTACAGCTCAGAGTATCAGCAGATGGAGGCTACTTTCATCTAACGTCTGAAATACCGAAGCAATTCACTGCTGTGTCCTTTCACCTGATAGGACAGAAAACGTTAAGTTACACATTTTTGGGAATATCTAAAGTTCCTGTTTGAGAAAGTGTCAATTGATACTGCTTCTTAGCCATGGTGGTGAAGAAGACAAATGGTCTTCCTACATACACCTGTGTGTTTCAATGGGGCTAGGTGGTCACTCAGTAAGACAGACAGCATATGGTGTGTAGATACAGGTAACCAACAAAAGGGTGTGGATATTTGATCTACATTCTCTATTAGCTTGAGTGTAACAGCGGCCACGTGTGTAAAGCACAATCCAGTGTGAATGCTGGTTGCAGAGTGGCTCGATCACCGCTCTGCCCAGAGCTACTGAACTGAACCCACAGAGGTAGCACAGACTGCATTCATCTACAGGCTGGGGCAAGTGAGCCTCTGCACCCTTGGAAAGAGCTTAGTTCCTCTGAACACTACATTCAGCTTCGTGATACTTCTTGAATATATTCATCGTTCGTTAGTATAATAACCTAATCTGTTCTATTAAATCCTTAAACTAATGCACTATGTGCTAATGTAAAGACAGAAACACACAAACACACATACAAAAGAACCTCAAAGCGTTGCACCAGAAAGGGTAGTTTCATGCAGGGAAATAATAGAAGAAGAGGTCTATAAAGAAGAGTTTACATTAATTTATGTCATACGAGAGATGATCTAGATTTGCATTCAGGAAGGTCTGTTGTGATGAACGATTGCCCTTAACCATGTTTCTTCATTCCCTCTCCCGGACCATTTGCAGAATAAATAAACCCCCTATTTCATTCTTATTTTTACAACGAGGAGATTTGAAACCTGACAGATATTGTCATTTAAGATGTTTCCTGTACCTCGTTTGGCTTTTACGTTTTTGAAGACTGCAGACTGTGGGTGCTTGTTATCTATGCCCAGGATGCAGGATAAATGTGAATGCTTAGCAGTGTGCTAAACATGGCCCTTTGATTTTGCAGATGGGAAGCAGAAGGATACTACCTGGGTTACAAAGCCATCTAAACGTAAGGCTGAATGACCTGTAATAGAACAATGGATGGTAAAAAAAAAGCAGCAAAAACCAAACCAGAAGAAAAAACACACATTAAACTGGAAAAAGGTGAAACGTGAAATCTATCCCTTTTCTATAAACACATGTGGAAAGAATAACACCTAGCCTTTTTATTCTTAGCTGCCTTTTTTTTTTTTTTTCCACTCCTTTACATTCCGAGAGAAGATCTGCCAACTTTTGGCCGTATCCGCTTCTCTTCTGTTGCTCGCCAGTATTAGTGCACTCTAGCACACATTCTTTCCTAAGACTTCAAAAAACGAGTCATTTGTTAGGTCTAACTGTTTAAAGGACCCAACCACCCTTCCCTCCTTTGCTCCCCGCGAGCTGGGTGGTATACAGCACATTCGCATACCCCACCTCACACACTGCGGGTTTGGCTGAAATCTTTGATTGAAAAGGCTCTTGAACCAGACTTCACACTGCACGCCTTGTGTTCCTGTAGATCAGAAGACCTCGCACCGCCGCATTCGAATGCTCCTAATGCTCCCTTCATCCTAACATATACACTGAGGCAAACATACCTGTGCTTGGCTTATTGAAGCCTCCCGATGCAGAGCTTCAGCACTTCTGTTCTACAAAGGATTTTGAAAATCTTAGATCTGGACCTGCTTGTCATTACGCACATAAACAGAGGGTGAATTCACCTCTACACAAAAAGTTAGCACAGTTTAACTGCTTTAGGATTTAAGTTGAACTCTACGGCAAACAGACTGTAGACAAAAGGCTGAGTTTTACCAAGAAAGATTAAGTAACATCACACAAAAATAAAATACTGAGTGAGCTAAGGCATATAGTACCCACTCTTTGCATGTAATAGCGTGAGAACGGGGTTAGATTCAGATCTGGTGTAAAAGAGTCAACGTCAACAACTGCCCTAAAGCTGTGTCCACTTCAAAGAGGTCTTAATCTGTCTCTGGAGTAGCAAGAAATGTAAATCTCGGTCGGCTTGATTCCAAGTCCATCGATTTTAATGTTAGCTTTATTTATAAGAATATCCCTTCTGTGAGAATTTCAAAGATGAAAAAAAACATGCCACACTGAGAGCTATTAGAATATAGGTAAGAATTCTTGTGTCTTTCTCTCTCTCTCCTTCTTTCCATCTCTGTTTTAGTTCAAGCGTGGACAAAGCTTGCAAGGACCTGCTGAGTTTATTTGCCTGATGCCACCCCATCACTAGTGGAGTGAGGAACGGACCCAAGAGCTCCTGATTGCTCACCGCCACTCTCTAATGTAGCGGCATCCTCAGCCACAAAGCTCTGAATTTGCATTTTGAGGGAATGCTGTATGGGATGCAGAAGAAGAGTAGGGAACCACTGGCTGGATGAAGACTTCGGGTTTGGTTTATTATTATATCCAGCCACAGGGTAGATCAGATCCAGATCCAACTGCCTCGGCATTTGGTAGTGTTCAGCTCCGGGGTCATGGTTCACTCGCTGTTATGAAAACGGGATCATAGTGTGTTTTGATGTACTTCCTACAATGGATACAGATTATTATGTAGGAGAATGGAGAAAAGAACTAGTATGATTACAACACATAATAAGCAGTAGGGGGTGCCTTGTCGTATGTCTCAGTCTCCCGGAGGTGGTGTTTAGCACGTTTCCGCGTTTAGGCAAACAAAACTCTCTTAGATGTCAAAATAGTGATTAAGGACTCTGACAAAGCCAAAAAACGGACAGGCATACCATGTTTAGGCCCTCATTTAGGAGATTTTGCAGAGAAGAGTGTTACTTAAAACTAACTGCTGTTGACCATTGGAGAAATGAGGAAAGATACCATAATCTTATGCAATCCCAGTTTTGGTCTGTTCCCTTGACCTGGATTAACCTTTTTCCTTTTATCTGTATTTTAATTCCAAACACCTCACTTGAATGCGACTGTATCCAGGTCTCTGCTGAAACCTTTAATGAGCAACACTAAGGTCAGCGGAAATAAGTTTGAACTCTATTATTATTTCATACAAATACTGTAGGGATCCTTGAATCTCCCATAGTTAGTAGTGATTTTGGTCTCCAGCGAGATGTTCAGCATCTGGCTGTATTTAGTGTATTGATTTCTTTTTTAAATGGTTGCGTTTCAAGAGCCATTTAAAAGACATGTTCTTTCTTCTTAACTTACTATCTGCAGGCACACACACTGCACAAAGGTTGCACAGAATTGGGCCCAACTTTCTTTTGCAAACAAGAAGCAAACAGCAGAACAGCCATTAAAATCTTAATCTAAATATTTCTATTTCCTTCTCGAGTGAAAAAAGGATAAGTTTTAAATATCAACTGTGCATTCTCTCAATTTATTACACCACACTCAAATGTACTGTTTTATGCAGTCAATATTAACAAAGATCACGTCCACTGAAATGTGCACACTGTTCTGTAGACTGAATACAGAACATAAAACTTGTTGGTTTTAATCAATAAAAAGCTCAGAGCTGCACAAAAATTGCTGGGTCATGAAACTACAAAGCTATTAAACCATTTTTTTAAAAAACAAATCTCTTTTTTATATGGGCACGAGTAGCTAATTTGTTTATAAATTATTAAGCATTCTTTTCATTGCTTGCATCATATTAATACCTAGGGGACTTATTAATGGACCAGGACTCCAGCTGCTCCGTTTCCAGTAGCTGCTCACATAAAAGTGAGAAATTCCCTTACATGGTGTCTTTGACTTACTCTCAAAACCATTCCAAATTGGTTTGGGTAAAGGCCACGTGGGTAAGGCCAATATTGCTACACGGACTGAAAACTGGCTGGCAGACAGGATCCCATAACCCATAACGAGCACATGGTGAGGCCAGATTAGGGGTAACATGGGTAAGGCTATCGGTGAACTAAAGCTCCTAGAAGGCATGTGGTATAAAGCTGGGTGCTTGGAAAGGGAACAGTGTCATGCAGCAGTGGGTGCGAGCAAAAACAAGCATCTAGGACCCAGATGTTCCTAAAATTAATCTTGGAGACGTAACCTAACTTCTTATCTGGAAAAAAAGGCAGCTGCCAGACTACAGGGTCTTGATCCACAAAGTGCAGAAATTCCTTCTAGGCTTTGGTTTAATAGAATGGAAGAGTCAGAAATATCCCCTCCAAAAAGAAAGTAGGTGAGGAGAAGACATTTTGATTGTAACACCTAGGCTTGAGAAGGAAGACACGATGGTGGCCAGGGTCTCACTACAAAAGTGCCTCTGCATCTTTATAGATGATTATTGCTGCAGTTGTCTCAAAAGTCAAGTTTCAAAGCCCTGAAATTGCAGAATATCGAGGGTCCCTAAGGCTGGTTAGAAGGGACTAAGGCTTTTCACTGGTCTGAATCTAGTCCACCTCAGTACTGAGGAGTGCCTGAAAGTTAATCCCATGATGAATGGTCTTCACAAAGTTGGCTGTTCCTGGTCCACATCAAAACTGGCATTAAACAGCAGTCTCAATAAAAGATCAGAGGAACGTGAGCCAACTTAGGCTATCACCCTTGCAGATTGTGTTTGGGGTGCATTCCTGGGGCTCTGGGGGAGGCTTCTAATGCCACTAACATCTTTTCTTTTCACATGCACAGAGATAAAGATGGCAAGTTATCAGAGAGCGAAGCAAGTAACACCGAGTGTGTCCTGAAGACTAACTGAACAGTGTAGGCATCACCCTGAAATAACGTGAGATAAAATGACTGCCAATAAGACAAAAATACAACATATGTTAACAAGGCAGAGGCTCCCCCCAATCCCATTCTGAATAATTTTTTATTTTTTTTTCCCAGATTTTTTTTAGAAATATTTTCGTTCTGAAAGAGATTACCAGGATGGAAAATTTCTGGCTGAAACTTCAGCAAAGCTGTAACTGACTGCAAAAGAGACTTAACATGATGTGTGTCGTGCATTCCTATGACTAGGAACCATAGTATTGCCTATGTTCATTATGAATGGGCACAGAATCATAGAATCGTCTAGGTTGGAAGCATGAATCATTCCTCGCTTGTTTATGATGAAAATATAGCTTTAGAGAATTGAAATGGCAGTTTCAATAAAGTCAGGATTTACTAAACCAAACAAACTCATTTTCTGCCTTCCTCTTTAGAATTTCCCAATGTTTTTCTCACTTTGGACAGCTTTGCCCCCTATGTTTCTGAATTCCTCTTTTACAGCTTAATATAACATGTTAATTTCATTTTTAAAAGTCAGAGTATAAAAGTAGGATTTGAGGGAAATACTAAGTTAGCTACATACCCAAGAAGTCTAACAATTTTAAAAGTTATGGGGCTTTTTTGTATACCTGAAAAAAGTTTAGTCAAAAAAATTGAGGATCCTCCATGATTCAACCATTTAACTTCAACTGATCTGCATGTAAAGCCTGAGAACAATATCATGGACACCAGTTTGAAAACATATTGTGAAGCCATGGATAATATTTCTAGACAAACAAGTAGCAACATTCATAATAGAGCCACTTAAAAGTGCACAAAAAGGAATATATGGCCTCTATGGGTTTATGGGAATGTATAACTAAAACAATAAATAAAAACTTACTGTATTCAAGCTGGGATTACCTGTGAGCTGCAGAAACTAATCCTCATTAGTATAGATTTTCTGAGCGGTGAAAGAAAGCCCCATGATATCGGCTTGTGCTGCAACAACACACTACACACTGCGGCTGTATCAAACCAATGGAGCTGTAACAAACATGACATGGGTTAAATGAAACCAGAATTTTGAATTGTCTTCTTTTAAAACAAGAGGGACACGAGGAATCTTTTTAGATTTTATTTTATAAATCAATAGCTTTATAAACATACAAATAAACCATATATATTATATTTGTGTTGAAATATCATCTCAAGGTTTTATACTAAAGATTATTTTGAGTTTCAAGCTGAGTTTAGGAAACATCTGAAACACGAAACACCCTAACTACAAAAACATATCAGCTCAATTTTACTATCTCATTCTGTAAAGAACAATATCAAATTTAAGATCCCTAGACTGAAGGAAAACAAAGTAAAAAAAAAAACCACGGGGTAGAATATGAAACTAATTTGTAAGGAGTCTGAAACACCTTTGTCTAGACAAGATTCAAAGTTACAAACCTTTATTTCCTTTGAGCAGGGAAATTCCAACTAAAAGATGACTATCATTCATCACAATACCTTGATTTTAAGCACACAAGCATACTTCACCAGAGATAACCGAAGTGCAGGGATCAAAGTCATTTTACTTTCCAGCTCTGAGGGAAACAAAATACTTTACTGAATCAGGGCCTTTATAGCTGGACATCAAAATATGCAAGATCAATGATGAACTGTGAAAGACCAAGAAATCCAAACTAGATGTTTTTAACAATGTTAATGAAATTTATCTATGTTGAACTTAAAATGAAATCTAACAAATACTAATGGTTCAACCCAGTGGTTGCCCTCTCCTGAACGCAGTTTAGTATGCCAGCTCTGCTCAACCACTTCTCTTTCTGTGGAAGCACCTTTGTTGCTATTCACACAAGAGGACGAGTCTTTGTTGCTACTGGTTCCAACCGACCTCTAGAAATGCCTATTTCACAAGTTTATTCTGAATTCAGAACTGATGTGATTAGGAAACAGACTCACCAATTCAAAACCACTAGCAAAAAATCACTTTAGAAGGTAAAGCAAAAAAGTGATAACTCTCTACAGAAAAGGGCATTATCTTTATTATAATTCAGACACCTTGGGCTCAATATTCTTACTGTTTACACCAACATATATCAGAAGCGACTCCACAAAGTTACTGCAGTGTGTAACTGTTTGGGACGAGAGGTGAAAGGCTTTCAATACTCTTTCCCATCACTGGCCACCAGACCTGGTAACCAAATGACAACATCCCATACCTTCCTGGCAGGATTCTTAAAAAAAAAAAAGGCAAGATGGTAAGCAAATTAATAACATTTGCCAATATTATACAGCTAATAAATTACAAGGAACACTAGTGGTGAGCACTGTACTGAAGTTTAAAGAAGGTGCCTGATAGTTACAGTAGTAGGCTTTAAAGACAGAGGACTGGGAGATCTCCTACAATTAAAATTTCATTAGTAATCTAGCTGATTTCTAGATACCTTCCAAAACCTTCTGAAGACAGCCTTAGGTCAAGACCACAGATGAAAATCACTTGAGATGATAAACAACTAAGGTACAACTCTGTACAGAACAGAGCTTTGTAAGTGAGTTAGTTCTTAGTAAATAACTGGAAGGGAACTGTAGCTGTTAGAAAGCCAGTTTACAAGAAAAATTGGTGTTTTCCGATTGATCCCATGCAGCACAAATCAGCTACGTGGAAGTCCATCCAAACTGAGGTGGTTTTTTTGTTTGTTTGTTCCACTCCTCCTGTTCTTTGGAGCAGCAACTGGCTGGACTTCTTTCCTCACGCTAAATCCTATTTAACGGACCAGGTTTTGCTGGCAGCCACGCTTCTGTGAGGAAACACACACTTTCTCACAGGGCTGAAAGCAGGCTCAGGCCCACTGCCTTAATCCAGAAACAATCCTGTAATGCTCTGAAGGACCAGTGTAGACTGGAACACTTAATAGAAGAATCACCTTTCCCCCTAAATGTTACCTCTCACTTAATAGATGTGACCATCATTAACATCATATGCTCACAAACAATCCTCCAGCCCACCGAACCTGAGAAATGCCAGACTCCATTTGGTGCTCACTCACAGAAGCAGACACAAGAACATCTCTGGAGAAGTCCAAGAAGTTACACTGGCCTGACAGCAGTGCTGGGGAGAGGCTTAAAGTGCCTATGAACAATATTTTAATAAAAAGATTTGTTTCTAACTCGTTTTCCTGCGTCATCTTCCATTCCAGTTTCTCTGCAGTTGTGCTTGCAGCCCATTTTCTAGGCAGTTTTCTGGACTCAGTGTGTGCTTGTGTAAAGGCCATTACTTGCAACAAACTCCATTAGAAAGTGCTTATCTCTGACAAATCACCCTCCAGTCTGTTTTCTCCTCGGTGTCTTTTTAGCAGGCAGTTAATGAAGTTAGCAGCAGTGACCCTTAAAGTGATACTTATAGAGTACTCATTGCTAATACGTTGCTCACAGTAATTCTTCCAAGCAGAGATGACAGGGAAGGAGTGGCAAGGACTTCTCTGTTCTGATTTGTGGTGGTGTTTTTTTTTTCTAAAGCAGATTTTAACAAAAAGATGAGGGCTGCTTCAGTGTTTCACGAGTCCCCGTTCTCTACCGACTTCATCCTTCCTCCTTTTCCCACTCAAATCCAGGCTGCTTCTAGTCTGGCTGCATCAGCAGACTGGCTGGGGCAAGCTCACAGGGCCCCCTTTCCAGCAAGGGCTTGGGATGGATGCTCCAGGGAGGACCCTTTGCCGCTCCCATGGGCTGGTGCGATTTCTCGCCAACAGGAACCTCTTGTCGACAGCCTTGTTCTTTCTCCTCTTCTGCCGAAGTCTCTACTGCTTTGTTGTATGTTATAGGCTGTTCCTCCACTGGAGAAAATGGATACGTGTTACTGAAAGCCATTTGAGAAGCTTCACGATAACTAAGCTAAGAACAAGCTAACGGCAGCTTTGCAAGGAAGGCTATGAAAGGAAGCACAGAATCAAGTTAAGAAAATTACAGAACCAATCCATGCCAACAGAACAAAAAAAAAGAGGCAGAGCCAAGAAAATGTTTCAGATTTTAAGAAATGACTTGTCCTCAGCAAATCTCATGGCTGTTTTAACATAGAAGAAGAGGAAAACGCGTGCCTGTGACAGCAAGACCACCTGCCTGGCAAAATTAAACCCCCTGCTCCAAGGTCAGAAGATCTTAGAATTATTCATTGGCATGGTGTAAGATCTTCCTACAACGTGTTAGAAAAGACATCAGATTATTTGCCAGTCTTGTTATCCAAAATGGTAGAACCACTTTTGCTAAGAATTTTCAACTAGGAAAAAAAATCACACACCTGTCACGAGAAATTTCTGTTCCAATAGCTGCATCTGATAAAACTATAAATGAAAACAGAGCTTCCTAATGGGAAACATCAGGCTTCCTTCACTGGATGGTACAGTTCTACACATGTTCACAATATTAGTCCGACAAAGTAAATGTGAGGCGTATTTTCTAGTGACGAATAAAGTGATTTCCCAGTTTACGTCTAAGGACAGGATGGGCAATTTTGAAAATCTTGCAAGATGCTTGCCCAATTAAGTACCCTCAAACATTTGTCTTTGCATATTTCTAAATGACTGACGCAAACTGGGTTCTCTAGTAACTTCTATAGCTAGAAGATATGTATGGTAAATAAGACAAACGGTTGAGGATGTCAGTCTTTCTCCATCATTTCTCACCATCTGAGCAATTAGGAGACTCAGTTGCTGCGTATACAGCAGCATTTCCTAAAATTCATAGCGGTCCAGCTGGTAACCTGGAACCACGGAAGCCCAGTGTGTGCTCCTCTGCTGCCTGGCACCAGGGATGGGAGGCACATCTCCTTTATTCATCTCAATTTTGTTTAAGCACCAAACACTCCCCAGGCAGTCCAACACCTTAACACAAAAAGCAGAACTGCAGTTGCTGCTGCAGGGCAAGAGGTTTCTGGGGTGTCCTGGACCCCTCACACCACATCAGTTATCCTGCCTGAATGAATTCGGAATGTCAAAGTGTATCTTTCCATGGATGTACATTCCCCATCGGTATGATGGGCATAACTCACTTGCTACGAAGCAAACCTGCGAAGTTCTATGTAAGT
The DNA here is from genome assembly GCA_013399435.1 of Arenaria interpres. Classification (NCBI taxonomy): domain Eukaryota; kingdom Metazoa; phylum Chordata; class Aves; order Charadriiformes; family Scolopacidae; genus Arenaria; species Arenaria interpres. Next base: position 71,695 of record VXAK01018966.1, on the reverse strand, counting down.
GCAAAAATATGGTATTATTACTATCATGAAAAGCATCTGGCTTCTTATGAGCACGAAAGCACTGTTGTAGCGTAATTTCTCATGAGTAATCTGCAAAGTGAAAGACTGAACGGTCCCTTCACAGCAATACAAACATGGCTTCTGCTATGCACAGCTGCTATAAACAGGCCAGAAATATAATTTTGATTTCTCTGTCTCCTCTGTCTGCTGCTGCTCCTGCTGGTACAAAGGTAAGGAGACATCTACTAAGGAAGGAAATCCTACTCACCATATTCTGAAGGACAGGCAGGTCGGGGATCTGCTGTCTCACACTCAATTAGATCAACCGCTTTAGTCTCCAGAGAACTGTTACACTCCTTAACAACTGCAAACTGCAAATACATAAAATATGCACAAAATATACAGAGCGCAAATTAATATAAAATGAACCAGTTTTCTGAAACCCAAGAGGCAAACTAGAAGAGCCACATGCTCCAACCACAGCAGGGGGAAAAAGGTCATCCTGGCTTCTGGGATGAACCTTCCCCTGCAGATAATTAAACATTGGAGTTGATGACAGCCCCCGTCTTTCCTTGGAAAGCGTGCAGCCCCAGTCTAGTAAAGAACTACCCATTCTGTTGCCTTGAAAATTAACCTTTCAGGATGCAAGAACAAAAGTACATGAAAATCAAGCCCCCTCCATAATACTGAGGGCCGCTTTTAAAGTCTTAGGGAGACCCACAACCAGACAGCAGAGGGAAGGAAGCGAGCCTCCCTCTCCGGCTCTCAGCACCACCTGGGGTCTGCAATCTCGTTGTCCCACAGCGACGGTGGAAGAGACACCTCAGGAGCAGAAGGAGGGACCTTCTGGGAGAACATGCTGAAAAGACCAGGGGGAAGAGGTAGAGAAAAGCGATATGAAGCACTGGGCTGCAATAGTATAGAAAGAAAGAGGAAAACACAGTAAAAAGAGGATGTTTAAATTGTGGGGACAGGGAAGAAAAGAAAATGTCTCTAAACAAGATGTCCCAACAGAAGGACTGACAGATTCAGTGTTCCAGGTGGATAATTGGTGGATTTATGTGGACAGCCCACAGATGTAGCAGGTGTGACTATTTAGGCATCAGTTCATTTACATGAAATCTGTAGGCTTGCAGCTGCTAACCCACATGTGACAGACGCCCCGGGGAGATTCAGCTACGCACGGTTCTGCAAAATGTCTTTGACTGTGCAAAGCAGAACACTTGCTGGACGAAAAGTCTCAGAGTAGCATCAATATCCAAGCACGTGCAGGAGTTTACCAAGGCTTATATATCCCTAGGACAAACCTAGCCTGGCTTATTGAACCCTAACACGAATGTGAAAAAATACCCAGGCATACCCTCTGCTACACGTAGCCTCACTTGGTAAAACAGAAGTAAAAAGGGAAAGTGAATGACACTTGGACAATTTATAGGTATTACAATACCTAGTATTTGATATGCATGACAGCGTAAAAACTTGTTATCCTCTACACTAACCGAGGTGGGCAAGAACAAGAAAGTCTTTGCACACCCTCTCCTCAGCCTCACCAATGAGCGGTAGCACTGCGAGCTAGAAAAGGAGTGAATTTCATGGGCTTTTTACACGTCATGCAGTCCCCGTAAGAAATGATTCGTTAGGAAGATTTATGCTGTGTAAATCAATAGCACCCCAAAACTTATTCCAGTACCGTAAGAGTTGAGAAGCTATAGAGCTTTCCTGTCCCCGACGTTGTATAATCTCTTTTTTTACATAAAGCTTCCCAATAATGCAGTGTGAGTGAATAGTAGAAATGGACAACTTCCTGCTGCTTTTTGGGAACCCTACAGTTTCTAACCCGAGTGCATGCATGCATGAAGCCACGGTGAACTTAACGCTCAATGGCTACAGCAGCACAGAGAAAATCACATGCGTGGAACCACAGGAATCCATTACTGTGTAAGCAGCAATAATTAGCAGGGGGTCAGTGATTTCCTCTTCCAGACTGCAACAAGCCATTTGCAATAAATTACTTTATTAATGTATTTGATGTCTCCCGCTGCAAGAATGCAGGGTGAAATTTAACACGAGTGTGTAATAGTTGAGTAGCTTGGATTTGTTTTTGTTGATTCAGTCCATTGCTTAGCTGTCTAATTACACCTAATTCAGCAAAAATGTCATTGACCACTAGCATTAACTGTGGGGACAACAGCAGGTGGGAACAGAGCTGATGAGCTGCAGGCCTCCTAGAGCACTGCTCTCAGGCAATGAGCTGTTCTTAGCCCCAACAAATGTTTCCGATTTTCCCAGCCTCAGATACTTTGCAAGCTGCGGTTTTTGTCTCTGCTGTGAACACACGATGACATCGTAATGATTCAGCACATTTCCTGTCCAGTACCTGGAGGAATAAAGTGCTGGTAATAAAAGGTCCCCAAGAGTATGCAGTTGACCAGCTAAGGAACAATATGTCACAACCAGGGTCAAGTCAATTCAGTACTCCCAACATATGTTTGATAATGTGTTTCAGTGGCTACTCGCTCACAAATCCTGCCAGACACTCAATCTAAACCATTTGCAAAGCCTTCTTTGGGTTGATTAAAAATCCTTGGATTTGCACTGTAAATATTCCATGATATTCAACCCCTCAAACAGACTCCCACGTAGAACAAACTCATCTCTTTCTGGAGTCAAAGATTTGGAGCAGAGTCAAACTTCAGGCCTTTTAAAGTCAAATTCTTTTGTGACCATGACTACCACGCACGTGGTTCTCGCGCCTTTCCAGCTATAGTTGGTTGTGAAAGGCTTTAAAACCTTCAGTAATACCCACACTAAAAAAAACCACCATGTGTGTGGTTACCCCAGTCAAAAGGTATGTGCTTCCCTAGAGTTTATTACCAACCCTGTACAAGTATAAACGCTTCCAGTAGTCTTTTCCACCGGCATAAGTGGGCTTGTTTTGAAGTGTGTGTGCTGCTGAGCTGATGTGATGCCACCTGGACAAGTATGGTGACGCCTGCATTGCAGCAGCTTACTCCGAGCTGGATGATCTGCGCGCGCAGACAAGCTCTCAGGGGAAGTCATGCCATTCTGAGAAAGGAGTCCCAGACTGGGCACGGAGGTAGCCACAGATGCCAATTACATCACTTTCGCCAACTTCCAAGTTTCAATTGCTATCAGCTAGCAGTGTAATGTCATTTTAACGCCGGTGAGAACCAGGTCCTTAGATCAGATCTCAAGGGGCCAAATTCTCCGATGCAACTTCAAAAACGACAACAGAAACAGGCCAGTACAACCAGATCGTGATGGCATTTCTACCTACACCGGTGCAAAATTTGTATTTTAGATTCCCTCCCAAACTGCCCAAGAACACCCTGGTTGTTTTTCTTTACAAGGCAGCAGCCTCTGATACAAAGACATTTAATTTCATCAACCCCCAAAATAAAGTTTAACATCTCATGTAGCACACACAATACTTGGCTTCCAAGAAGCCTTTTTTACTGAGGGCATACTTCCCTGTGAAAATAACTCTGTGATATGCCATGTCATCACATTGCCATTTCCTTAATTTAGAACACAGTTCCCCAACTGTTGTGTTCAAAGCTAACAATAACACTGGCTAATGGTTGCAATACATCCAAGGCAGCTGTGAACTTTGAGGGATAACAATGAGGTAAGATGAACTAGGGTTCACAGCAAAGCACTTGATGACTCTAGCAGTTATTTAATATATTTAAGATGTGAATTATTTGATGGATAATCTCAAGTGGATCCCTAACACTCTTTGATCCTTCCTGCTTCCCTCTCCACTCCGCATTAATATAGTTACCCGAGACTTGCTGCTCGTAGGCGTCACGTTCTCACTGTCAGCGCGGCTGCTCGCATCTCTTGCCACTTCTGCATAGAGATTCTTCTTATACAAGTTTTGACTTCTGCAACAGAACAAAAGCTGAGAAAATTACTATTATTTTTTTGCTTTGGGAGGAACAGATGCTGCTTCCTTCCACATATTATTCTGCAGGTATTTACAGAAGGGACATAATACATTCCTCCTATTAAAAATGTAGGTTGCAGCCAATAAAATGAACAGTGTTTGTAGTTGAAGCTCAGAAATAAAAATCTGACTGTATTTTTGTACACCACTGATAGTTACAACTATGAAAGTCGCTTCTGCATTCATCTGCATCATTTATGAAAAACAACAGTTTCAGAAATTATTATGAAATAAGCAAACCAAAAGCCTCAAAAAGCTTGGAACTAAGACATTTCCAGAAAAAAGTATGACCGACGGAATTAGCTCAAGGGGAAAAAAAGCCAAGAGTAAAACCTGGAGTTGGAAAAGCATATGAATAATCAGCTCTAAGTGGCTAGTTCCATAAATTCAAAAGTTGTCATTTTTGCAGTTAAACAGCAGTCACTTACAAGGCAGTATTAAAACTCATTCAGGCCCTAACATAGAAAACATGGTCATAAGAAAAAGAGCTGATTTACAGTGCTTGAGATCCAAATCAGTACATCTTTACTGATTTTACATATATGTTGTCTCCTCCTAAGCTAAGAAAATTACTGTTCCACTCTTCAAATTCCAGAAGTCTCATTCATTTTAAATGAAATTTAACAGACATGTACCAAAGAAAATTGGAATTTTCCTTTTATTTTTATATCACATTCATATACTAACTGGGGAAGTGCATCTGCCATAATTACCATATGTTGCTCCCTTCATGAAAATCCAGTGTAAGTGAAATTTGCTTTTTGCTTGAAAAAAGAAAGACCTCCCTCCATTATGGATTTTCTCCCCAGATTCTCTATACCGTGTTTGTGTGTATTCAAACATTGTTTTAAAAAAAAGTAAAAATTAATAGAGGATAAGACTGAGACTGCTAAGACAAAATCAAATAGGTGTCAGATCTGAGGGTATACCCACAGAGCAGAATGCTGAGAAATAAGGTAAATTAGTCCATTTTGACTTTTCCCGACACTGTGGCAAGGCTGCCGTTCATGTTTTGTCAGCTGGATGTGCCCGTTCCGCATTGCGGCTCACAGCATTGACAAAACTCCAGCCCCTTTTCAAGAGTTGTAAGATCCATTGCGCAGAGCTCGCACACAGGCACGGCCCTCAGTCGGATGCCCCGCTACTAATTCTACATCTTACTTTACAGCAGGCAGAGTAACAGATGCCAGATGGGCTTGGCGAGCACGAGAGGCTTCGTGTGAGACCGAGCACGAGCAGACAAGGCAGTGAAATCCAGTTGACTGAGCGTGGGCAAGAGGCCAAGAATTTCCCAATCCTAATCCCAGTCCTACTGTCCGTTTTTTGCACGGCCTTGGCCAATTGAGGCGGGGTGATAGTCGGCCTTAAATCTGCGATGCAGATATTTATTTTATTTTGGTTAGAAAAGAGTGATTTCCTTGCTTCCCAAGCAAGATAGGAAACTTGGCATACTACACAGTCAGACTACAGAAACCTAACATTAAGAATAACACAATACTCTTCAGCAGACTGCAGTCATTGAGCAAACTAACGCAAGACTTTGGTATTCTTGGCCTCCAGTTTACACATTTTTCAAATTGGCAGGTGTAGATGTCCAACCTCATTTCCTCCAATTAAAAGGAGATAGATGTCTCCATTTTAAAGGGGAAGGAACAGGGCTATTACAGACTTAAAAGGTACATTTCAAAATACAGTAGATTATGTGAAAAAGCAGTATAGCAATTTCAACCCAAATACTGGTTTCCAGACTCCAGTTAAATAGGGATCTTAGGCCAGTTGGTTTCATTTTGATCTAGTTATGCTAGTAATAACTGCAGCACAAATTAAATCAAGCATGTAATTGAAAACTTGCTATTGAGGTAAACAGTTATATTGATCAAAAGCATTTGGCAAGCAAGAAAGGTAAATCATGGAGAAATGACAAAAAAAGAGAGGAAGGGAAGAGAATTAAATCCTGACACCTTAAAACCTGCCATATTCTGGCTATTTTTCATGCCAGTTCATATGACAAATATGGGAAATATAAGAATCTCACAAGTTGTCTATTCTGTATGTATCATTCCACTGATTAGCTTATGAATGCCAGGTCATGAGAACAAACCAGGCTGCGCCTAGCTTTAATTCTGGACCTCTGTCATTAGTTAATAGAAAATAAAAAGCATGGCAGCTTCTCTACGTTTATGGACTAAACATGCTAGGAAGCATTAAATAAAAATGGAAAATATTAGCTTCCATAATTAACTTCTTTTGTACCTTAACTTTTTATGTCTAGGAGAGTTTAATTTTAAAATTCACCTAAACCACAAAACAAAACCCCTGCACAGGGAGGGCATGTCAGCACGCAGCAGAAGACTCTTGATTTGGCTCCTGTCTGGCTTTTTATTTGTCTACTTTTAAATATGCATTTAAACAAGAGCCTCTGAGAACAGTTATCGGCCAAGGTCATGGCCAAAAGAATAACTTATTAAATGCTGAGTACTTTCCAGTCCAAGGGACATCGATGACATATAATTTCACATCAGACTGGGCTCTTAAATAGTGACTGGAGGGATTCTTTTTGCCATGAGAAGAATCCCAAACCTGCCCAATTCATTGCAGCCATGGAAAATGCCAGGGAGTACTTTTACAACAGATGTGCCTTAGGCTCACATCATCTGATTTTACTCTCTCTCCTGCCAGGAAAACTGCTTTCACGTTCATTGCTGCAGGCATCACTGTGGAAGTTTGCTACTGGAAGGGTAGTGCGCTGCTTTTCTCAATGGCAAGGGAAACTTTCATGTGCCACTCAACACTGAAAGGGAAGTAAAACCAAACTATGGGGGTAGCTAGCAGAGAAGAGCCAAACCCTACCATGAGAGGTTCAGACATCGACAGCTCTTAAGGGAAATCAAGGAAGAAGTGATTAGCATGCTCCTGAACACTCTCATCAATAAAACTATGGGTCTTCTTCAAACCTACTAAGGTCTATTCTTCACCCCCCCAAACACACGTCACTCACTAACACCAACACGAGTACTGTAGGCAAGGGCCATGCCAGAACTTTCTGGATTATTCCTAGATCCAATTACTGAAAAACACAAGAGCAGCAAGGATGACATGGCGCTTTCCACCAGCTGAAGAGCAGCTCACGTTCTTTGCCATGAGCCCCCCGTGAAAGTCAGCAGTGTCTCTGCCCCTGCCCACGTGTCCACCGCGCGTGTTTGGAAGCACTACCTGTGGCAGTAGGCAGCCAGGAACCCCAGCAGCAGCAGGAGGACCAGCACTGCTATGCACACCGTGATGGTGATGTTCCGCATCTTCACCCGCTCGGCGTGCTGCTGCTCCCACCACTCCAGATCGCTGAACTGGCACCGCTCCCCGACATAGCCCGTCACACAGCTGCCAAAGAGAAGTGAGCACGCTTTGGTAACAGGCAGCAGAGGAAAAAAAAACCCCGGATCATCACTTCAGTCACCTGGTGTATTGATTTACCATCGGCAGCTGCTACGGAAATAGCTGGTTGAATTTAGTAGTGGTGAAGGAAAAATGACTTTAAAGGGATGGCTGTCAAAACCTGTAGAATTCAATATTAAAAGACTTTTTTACTGTAAAGCTATAGAATCATAGTGAGGTTGTTTCCAAAATCTAATGAGTAAAGAATAGAAAAAATAATTTTCTCTTAAATCCTGCTGTGTTTTTATTGCTTCTCTAAGATTTTTCCATTTAACTGTTCCCAGCAGCAAGCTTCCCTTTCTTTGAAACAGGCAATATAGGATTTACTCATATTTTCAGAGTGATTTGGTTAAGGGAATCAAATTTTTATCTGAATCCTTACTTTAAAATAACAGATGAATGCGAAGTGTCTAGCAAAAAAACCCTCACATGGCTCAGAAATATCTTCATAAGTTAGTTTTAATACAAGCTTCTTCTGCAGGCACTTTTTGTTTGTTTGTTTTTACCATGGTAACACCCAACATAGAAATATCAGCGCATGAAACCCTCAAATCAAAATTACCAGAATGTGAAAAATAGATCAAAAAGAATCCCAGCCTAGTTTTACTGTCCAAGGTGAGAGACATAAAAAATGAATAATAAACACAAAAAAATGAAAAGTCTACTCAATTCATAACAATCTCTCAGCAACATAGGCTCAAATCCTCCTCACAATTTTTAATCGGTCTAGTTTTACTCAAATCAAAAGAGTTAATGAAATGAGCCAAAGAAGCAAGATTTGACCTGCAGCAGCTTTTACCTAATGACCTTGAAAACATTATATCAGCATTCATTATTAAATCAGGCACAAGCACTCTCATTCTGTCACAAATTAGAATGCATATATGTCGGAAGGCAGAAATCTGCTAATTTTTTACTGTGAGATCACAATAAATTCCAAACAAGCTAGAAGATCTACTTTCTAGTATAGGATTTTTTTTATTAATTAAAATACAAATCACATTTGGTATGCCATTTTTGCTGGATATTTTTTGCTAGGTAACATTTTTCCATGATTTTGTTTTGGTATTTAATATATTCTGGTCTACATGAATGAATGCTGCCATCTAGTGAGAATTCAGCAATGTGAGAATTCAGCAAGGTCCACACAGAAACCCTGTGCCCCAAGAACACTGCTTGGCATGATTGCTCCTTAATTTTTGAAACGGCTTCCATTTCCAGCACCGAAGAATACATACATTTGGATTCTTACTATGCACTAACGCCTAACAAATAAAAGAAAAACAGATGTGATACAATTTGAAAGTTCTGCAGTTGTGGACTCTACAGTTTCATAGGAGAAACTCAATGAGGTGAAAAAAGATAGTTTTCAATGCCTTCAAAATTTACACTAGAAATTTATAACAAATACCAGGGATGGCTATGAGCCCATCTCCTGTAATGGCTCTGCCTAAGCAAATCTGCAGCACAAAGCATCCACTTCATTGCCACGTATGTACATGGGACACATTCTTTTCATACTCCTGCAGGTACAGAGGTCTGTAGGCACGGGATACCGCTCATATTTAAAAATAAGAAAGCCTAGGATTTGATGGTACAGATGTTCCTGCAGTGCAGTACAAGGAAGATCTGGGGAAATGGTGGGCGAAAAAACCCCTTCAGCGCAACGCTTGCTCTCCTCATTCCAGGGTTATACCAGGGCTACCTGAGTTACTGAGATAAGAGGGAGATTTGCCAGCTATGGAACAGCATCCATCCCCTCCCCGGGTCCTCACTCACCAGGTGAGACCCCAGGGAAAGAGGCAGGCATTCGATTTGTCCCACTATAAACACTTTAATGCTTCATTTTGAAGAAAGTTATAACACAGATCCAAATATGATCAAGTTACACAAACTCCAGCACTAATAGTTTTGAAGGCATGATTACCCCATGGTACTAGGCTGTCACATTGACCAGGCCAAGGCTGACTTCTAGAAATATGAGATTCTTTTTGCTTTTATCAGTAACTGCATTTGGGGAACTGGGACTTAGGCATCACAAAAATATCGACAGGAGGAAGGAGGTCTCTCATTTTCGAGGTCTCATTCCTACTGTCCCTGTTTGTAAGAAGACCATCATGTTGTACCTTTTCTGCCAGGGACCAAGATGCTACAAACTGTAAGGACAGATGCTGACACCAGACTTCTCCTTCCTGGTCCCAATCAGAGAAGACAAGACAGAGGTGTCCTCTTCCATCCCAGAGAGTACAACACATGAACAGCAAGGCCAACAGGGAGGTACAAGTCAGCACAATACGTACAGGAGAGACAGCAAGCACTTCTTCCATAAAGCCATGAGCGCTGAGTCATATTTCCAAAGCAAAGAATTGACTGCTTAGGGAACAAATCCAACCCTACTATTAATTGTAATGAGTGTGGATGGAGTGACCTCTTATAGACACCTGCAGTGATCACTTAGAGAAAAGAGCAGAGGCTAATGATAATTGCTAGCATGAGTGATTAACAGATAATTTATGGACAAACACCTCACTCTCTGCACTCAACTGAGCTCTAAGGATACCATTCATCAGCACAGACAATACAAATTTCTGTACTTACTTGCAGGCATAGTCTTGTAGATCAGAAACGTAATTGCACACTCCACCATGGAGGCAGTACGACTCGTATGAAGGAGGGCATCCTACAGAATCACCTTGCACGGGGTGTGTAGAGTATTCATTGCTCACAATGGCAGGGGACACAGTAGATTCTGAAACACGGGATTTCAGAAGGACATCTCAGACTTACGGCTGCATTGGCAACATGATCTTACAAATGAGTTCCAGAACTTCAAGATAGCAAAGTAGATAAAAATCTCTAATTTTGACCAATTACTTGTGTTTTACCGATTTCCTGAAGTTGCTTATCAAATTTAGGCATACAGAACTTTAGATCAAAATACTAAAGATGCTTGATTCCACATTTGCAGTGAAAGACTCCCAGAGGTTGGCTGCATTCTATCTATTTAGATGTGAGTACAGTTCTGAAGAAAGACTGCGTTGGCTGTCTAGTTACTTAAGCTTAAATGATTTTTGCAACTTACGCAGCTTGAGGGTAAGATAAACCTCTGCCATGCATTAAGTACCAGAGTCAGATGTACAGGTGAAGGGTGGCTGCATTTCATGCATTTGGATCTCAGACTGAAAAGTTTTCACATGCAACTTGTCATTCTTATGTAGATTATTTCTCCTCTGCTGCCATCCAGTTGACTGCATCTACGTGGCACTGCAGATCACATCTTTTATTGTTTCAAGCTAGCTCAGGTACAGATAACAGCATCACTGGAGAAGAAGGGAACTCTATTGACCCAACTCTTCAAAGGGTTCTGTAGCCTGCTCTGAAGGACGCACACAGTCCCTTACGTAGATATCCAGACTAGCTAGTTTTTTCTAGTATAGGATTATTTCTGCACAGCATGACCTACAGCGCAGACATGCCCTTACAGAAAAGGAGTGCTTTCTCGCCTACTTCGATGCCACAGCAAATCTGTAGGTCAGAACCAAGAATTTCCAGCAGTATGGCTTAGCACAAATGTGCCTAATCGCTCTTATACATTTATGGGATCAGTTTTATGACTCACACCAGTTTTATTGCAACATGACCTTCAACGACATTTGTTTTTTAAAATTTCATTTGCAGGAGAACTGCCATGGCAAAGAGCCTGAATGGAAAAGGATGAGTGATTTTAGCAAACCCCAGGTGTGACTGCATTCTGCAAACAAAATTTCAGCTTGCTCAAAGAGCTTATTAGGCAAAGAACTGAAACAGTGTGTTAACACACATGATGACATGGGATCAGAATTACAGCTGATGGACCTAGAAGGTATTACTTCCAAGTCATGCATCATTTAAAATCATTATTTCCTGAGTGACACCTGAAACTAACGAAAGCTTCAGTAACTGAAAAGGAGTGGGAATCCTGTAGGTCTTCTCCTTAAAAACCCTATAATTTCCTTCTGTTTTTCTGCAGAAATGGATCTGTGACGATCACACGGTGTCCCTCCATCATCAGACATTCACTTGATCTGGAGTAAAATGCGCTCCAATGAAGAGGGTTGACACAGAGTAAGACAATGAGTCACTCAGCTCCACATTTTCACAGAATGCTGCTGTCACATTGAGGCACTGAAATGAGGGTCCTATAGTCACTAGTGCTGAACCATCAGCAGCTCCCTTCATTAAATTGGTAACCAGATTTTCTAAAGAGCTTCAGAGCCCTTTTGAAAAATTAGCCACTGGATCTGAAAGACTATCTTATTCTGAAGAATTAAGTGGGACTTAAATTATGTGCAGTTCTTCTGCTAGCCTTCTGCAGAGGGAAAGAAGGCCCACAGACTTTGAAAAATGACACAGACTCAAACCACCTCCAAAAATGTTACCTCTAAGGAGCACTTACTTCAGCTGTTGATTGTAAAGGCCATTAGATAGATGACTAGACATTTAGGTGGTACAAATCAGCATTGACCCTTGAAGGAGGTATTTCCAAACTAAGCTCAGATCTGATCTACTTAGTCTACCTCAAAACAGCCTCTTAAAGCAATGCTAAATGGATCCACAAGCTGCCAAGTATGTCACTATACAAGGTTTCCTTAATTTCTAGGTATAACCATTTATCCAAGAACACAGTTCTTAGTTAAGACCCACTTGGTTTTAATTGCTCACTCCATTTACTCACTGCAACCGATGCCAGTTCCAGAAGTATCGTCAGCACACGAGCAAGTGAAGTTTCCTTCTGTATTAGTGCAGGTTACGTTCTCTCCACAGGTGTGGGACCCCGTCTTGCACTCATCAATATCTGTCACCCAAACAGTCTGCAGTTAGAAGAACGAAATGCCTCAGAGCATCGGTTAAAAGGGCAGCAGTTGCCACACCGCAGTCTGCTGGCTGGGGAAAAAAAACACCAAAGACCTTCCCCCTGTGAATATGCCTTCATGGCATGGAAAAAGTAACAGAAAAGCAACAAGTGTACTTTCTGTGCCAAGTAATCACAGGCTCCCCAGCCTCTCAGAGCATGCTGTGCTGCTGCAGAAGCTCTCCACGGGGAAAAGGAAGGAAAAGCTTCCCCGTGAAATGCAACGAGCACGTTAGGGTTGAAGAGAAGCCTTTTTTGTACTAGATATATTCTCCTGGCATTGCTAGTGAAAGCTTGCACCCTGGATGAGTACTAGAGTACTGTCAGTTGGGATTCTTGCATTAAGACAACAGAAGGGTTCGGGAGTGGGGATGTTGCCCACCATCGTACTTCCTGCCTGGTCCAGCCTGGACAAAAAGTTTGAACAGAAGAAAAGCACCCAGAAACCTATAGGTTTATCCAGTTTGTGTAAACAATTAAATGAAGGGAGTCCCTGAATTACTATGAAGAGGCTCCCTGATTACGTGAGTTTCCAGGCTCATAGCCTGTGTTAGCTTCATATATAGCTCTCATGCACACCCTGCTGCACACCCTCAGCCTGCCCCTGCACCGTCTCTAGCACGGCCCACGGCAGCAGCCCCTGCCAGGCTGGCACCTAAGCACCCTCCACTCAAAGGTGGGAACTTTGAAAGTATTCACATACCAGAGTTTGGGAGCCCCTGATACATTTTATGAACTGTCAGCAGAATTGTCGTGCCACATCTCCTTCGGAGAAACAAAATCACAGACCCATCATCTCAATTTGTGTGAAATTATTGCTTAAACTACTGGGACTTTTTCCTACAGTAAAATGAGCCGGATCTGGCCCAAAGCAGAAAATTCACTACTCCAGTACTGAACAGTACTGACAGTACTCTAGTACTGAAAACAGAAAATTCAGAGCACTTTTAAAAGCAAAAATACATGAACAAAACTGTTGCAGCATATTTCAAGAAATGTGATTCCAAAAACACAACATGAGCTCATCTTGTACCATCTCTGGATCTACTAACAAATTCCTGGACGCTGTGCATGCATGCAGGCATCTAAAACCGAAATACAAAAAAATCACTTCACAGTTTCTGTGGTTTTATAGTACATTTCAAGTCACCAAACACAAAATGAGTTTCGATTCTGCTTACATCATAACAAGATTGCATCATTTATAAAATGCTGTGAAAACATATCTTACTGTATTCTGGACTTAAAGATTGGTTTTCAATAACAGTGGTAGGTACCACAATCATTCTAGCTGAACAATTATACCACAGACAGTGAGAGACCAGGGCTGCCTGGGGACGTGCCTTGTAGGTAGTTCTGGGACAGCAAGAGGGGCTTGTCACTTCTGTCTGCGCTTCCAAACATCCTCAAAGACACGAGCTCTGGATATCTGACCACCGTAGGCAGAATGCTTTCTCAAACCTCCTGCCTTTGATACTTTCCACACCCTGCCCATAATAATGATACTGTTCTTAATTTTAACGTCATCCTTATCTGTGTCAAAGAACCAAAGTCCAGTAAAGACTATGTAAGAACTGGGTAAAATTTAATGGGCTTTGAATTAGACTATAAAGGAGAAAGGAAAAAGAAAAGGACAAAAGAGTAGACAAGACTCTCATAAAGCTCTGAACAAACCGTGTGCTAGTCAAATACTGGGGGGGAAACCTTCCTGTTCCTTCATATTTACTGCTAAAATGGATTAAAAAAATTAAGAAATGAATGAACTAAAGACCTGGCATTAGAGCTGGATGGGAAAATCGGTGGGTCTGATTATTAACAAGACTCTAAATGTACCCAAGTCGTCAGTGTCAACACCTTGAACCTCATGCCTATTAAACCGACCTGGAATTATTTGATGAGTATTATGACACACTCAATACCTGCTTTCGTTTATATTCATGGCAATGATTTTCAATAAAGCTCTAATGCTTCATCTCCTTTTCCCTCCTCCCCTTCACTCTTCCTCTCTCCTGCTGTAGCTAGCAAAAAGAGTGCAAACACTGAGAGCAGGTATCCACTGACAACTACAGGCTTTGCATATCGATCAGTTGCTGAGGTCGCCACACTTCAAACAGGAGGGGAAGAATCAAAAAGGAAGAAATGATAAATGTCAACTGTCTGGTGGAGCCACCGTTAGGATCCATGCCCTTATCAGATTTTTCAAAAAGAACCAGAACAGCTCGTTTGACAGCTTCACAGCCTGATGCAAGGCTAGCCACATCGTAAGACATGTCTCTTGCTCATCCATCCTGCCCCAGGCCTTCCAGACGCAGCACAGCCCTCACACATGCTCATACCATAGCAGTGGACTCCGTCTCCAGTGTAGCCCTCCAGGCATTTACAGACGTAGCCTCCTTCTGTATTGATACAGCCCGAAACGTTTCGATTACAGCGGTCCATATTTAGCGCACACTCATCAACATCTGTGAGACAAAACATGGAGATGGGACGCATGGGTCATGAAGCCAGCAGGTAAATCGATAAAAAGAAGTCTCCGCATCACGAACCTCCCTCAGACTATGCTGTCACTTGTCATTTGTGCATCTGAAGCAAAAGTGAAGAAAAGGGCTTTGTGGTCTTTTCTTGGTATGAAATTTGATGGGGATGTTCTAAAGAGCCTAAGACAGTCAACCAGCTGCTTTCAACTGAAAACCTAGAGGTTCCACAAATACCACTTGCTTCAAAAAAAATCCTGTTTGGAGGGAATTATTCTATTCAAAGTATATTTTTAAACCCTACTCAAAACTTTGTTTCGAGAAAGAACACACAAGCTTAAAAAACAAGGTACCACAATGAAAAAAAAAAGTACACCCCTTTCACCTTCCAATTTTTATTTTCCTTTCCATAGCAACATAGACTCCTGTGAGTCTTCATGCTTAATCACCAAACGGTGAATTGTTCTGTTTCTAATGTCCTCCTGTCTTGGCCTATATGAAAGAACAAAGTGCTTTGATTTATACTGTAGGCAAATCCAAAAATTTAAAGACCACTCTGAGCGATGTGTTGTCTGATGGTTAGAGTCTTTCTAGTGCTAGAAAGAAACAAAAGCAGCACTTACATATAAACATTACATCAGGAATACTAATTTTTAAGAGATTTCCTAATACATACTTCTAAATTATATGTTAACTATCATGGCTATAGACTGAGCTTTTATAATTAGGCAATTTTTACAAATAAATACATTATGTTTTTTTTCCTATTATCCCCACTATTGCTTGTTAATATCAATAGGATTAACAGTCATGACTCAGGGGAAAATAAGGTGTGTGATAATTAGCCATCTCACATGCTCTCTGCTCATCATCCCTTTCAAAACAAGCAATACCATTGACCTTTCTGTGATGGCTCACACAGCAGAGCTGCCAGTGTGAAAAAAGATAGGTTTTCTTCCTCTCCCCCATCTAGTTTTCCAAAAGATTGTATTTGTGTCTTTTATTACCATAGCATGATTTCCCCTTCCTGGTAAATCCTTTCAAACACTGACACACAGCACCATCTTCCAGCAAAACACACTGTGCATTGACATCACACTCTAGCGCAGTGCAGTCATCTTGATCTATAGCATAAACAAAAAACACAGTAGATGCATTTGGACGGATCACAGGAGGTAGTGTTTATAAAAAAAGCCCCCACCAACCAAAAAAAAACCTAACAAGAAAACCAGAACATACAGTCAAAGTTTGAAACATAGCTCTCCAGAGTTAATGATGACAAGCCATTGCAATAATTAGGGCTGATCTCTTTGTCTAGATGGAGTTGGAGTGTCATTTAGTATCAGGATTACTGAATACTGCATGCAAAAACTATTGCACAATTTAATGATTGAACATATGTAGAAATCAACAATTTTACTGTGATTTTGTTCAGAGGAACTTAATATACCTAGAAAATCTAAGGGCGAGACTTTCGCAAGAGCTCCAAATTATAAATACTTGTTTCTCTAGACCTGGATGATATTATTAAGTTCTGTTGACATAGCGAAGGAGCATGGAGACAAAAAAGCTGTCTTACCTGGCACAATTGCATAGACCCAACTTCTTGTAAGAGAGTTAAGAGTGTGAATGCCACAGGTCTTGACACTCAGCCTTTCTTCCTTTAAGGCCTATGATTTCTTTCTGTTCTATAAACCCGTTCAGAGCTTCACGGCAAATAGAACGAAGAAAATCATCAGACTTTACCTGATACCATGATTTCAGCCATCAACAAAACGCCGATTTTCTGCTTTTCCCCACTCTCTGTATCCTTGAGCACCCCACTGCTTTGTGTGCTCCTGAGCAAGGTCTCTGGTGTTGGCATTGGCACTACCCCCTTGTGCACAGAGATGCTTCCTGAAAAAGACAAGAACAAAGTGACACGGGTTATTGAAGTCTACTGAACTATCTTTCTGATTTTCTATCACCCGTCTACTTTCCAGTATTCAGTGTTTTCCTTCTAAAATAAACATCAGTATCCTCCCAGACTAGCCTGTTTCTGGCCTCAAATTATTCCTAGAAGCACTCTCAAAAGACAACTTGTTGCCACTTCTTCTTCACAGTGCTTGCCAGCACCGCACACATCTCTCCTACTGCTAATATGCCAAGGGGAAAATTACAATGGTCAGGCAACATGTTATTGTCCCATGACAACACCCCAGTGTTTTCATTCTTCAGAGAAACCATCATTCATTATGCAGAGCAAGGTGAATAATCTCCAACGCGCTGGGGAAGGATCCTCAAGGGTTTAGGAAGGGTCTTTTTTGGAACAGAAGGATTGTACCTGCTGTTGTGTTGGAAGCATCCAGAGCACGACAGGTTTTTCCATCTTGACTTTTCACAAATCCGGGATGGCACATGCAATGGGCAACTCCAAAATTATTTTCACAGATCTGATCACAGCCTCCATTCTCATAAAGGCAGGGATTTGCTCCTAATGCAGAAAAACAGGCAACTTAACAACCTGCTTCTTCAGTTTACATCTCCTTTTAGCTGTGCAGAGTTGAAGCAGTTGAGAAAAGAATAAAAACTGGCAAAAACTAGAGCATCCTTTTTTTTTTCTTTTTTTTTTTTAATTAAAAAGAAATTCTCATAGTAAAGCATAGGAATCACCTAGCCTCTGGTAGGAAAGCAGATTCGCATACTCTCTATCTAATAAATGTATCACTTTTAAAAAAATTATTTCCTTTATTATTTCTCCTTTAATATTGAGAGCCCTAACACTCCCTGAAAGAACATTACAAGGGCATAGGGAACCTGTGATTATCTTCTCTCAGTTCCAGTCTCTTGAATTACTTTTTTCTGTTTACAGGGAGATTGTTCCCAACAGAAAATCAAATTAGTTGATCCAAACAAAATCTTTCTCCATGCCATTTTGTATATTTGTATGTGTGAGGGGTGCTAATGAACTAGGATAAATAGGAATTAGAGGACTATGGTAGCTTTGTGGCAATTGATCAGCATCTATTCTTGGGCATGATCATAAATATACAAAATCCGTTAACATTCCTGGGACACATGCCCAGATGATGCTTTCAATAAATGCCAGTCTGATTATGCAAGGTCTTTTAAAAAGCCTATTTCTGAGAAGATAATCCTCTCCCCAAGGACATCTAGTCTACTGATATCAGTGAACAAGAGGAGGCTGGAAGGGAATGACTGCTTAATTTTTGCAGTATACCTGGTTTCGCCAAAGGATGAACTACAACCATTGATGAGGGTCTCAGCATGCTGCCTCGAAGACGTACCCTGTTTTGGCCGGTCTTCTTGTCCACCCTCATTAGTGATGGCCTAGCCCAGTCAGAAAACCAAAGGTGATCCTCAAACACCGCTACATCAAAAGGGTGGCCTACAAAGAAATTAGATTTCTCATTTCCACATCTGTAGAACACGGACAAGAAACCATGTAAACAAAAGCAGTATCTGCACACAGGTGGCCATAGCCACTTCTCCACCTTGATGTCTCATGGGGATGGGTAAGCGTCCACGAATGATGGGCCATGGGCACATGTTAGTTATGCTCTTAGCAGAGGAGGCTATGACACTCGCCAGGCTCAGCACAGCCTCTATAGTGCTCCAACCAGACCAAGTCATGGCCAAGATGCTTCTACCTCAGCCATCGTCATTTCTTGAAGCAGCATTGGGACCAGCCTTTCAGAAGTGGAGTGCCTCCCTCCTCTGCCAGTAAGTGGCCCAGCACAGAGCTGCTGAGGTACACAGCTCCTTTTGCAGTCTTCACATAACAGGGAGGAGAGGAGCTCATGGCATGTGTCATCCTGCATAAGTGTACTGGCACCGGGCAGCCTAGGAGCTACAGATATTATAGCCACTGACTTGTGGTGGGACCCCAAAGCCAGTGTGTGGTCTTTGTAAGTGCCAAAAGTGCACACACATGCAATACAGGGGTCCACATGTACATATACACATGCACAGACATTCCACTAGTCAATTCACCGCAGTGTAAACTTGAAGAAAGGAATTAATTTTCCTCACTTCAGCCAACTAGCAGCATTAGACTGTGACTAGTTACTCACTGTCTATTAGCCAGCTAACTAACAGTAACACCTAACACAAACCACAAGATGCGACAGGTCATCCAGGTAACTTCATCTCTTTTCATTGGTTACAACAGGAACATAGACACCAGCTTAGACCAAGTACCTAACACTTACATGATTAAGAGTAGATGCGGAAAATCTCACCCCAAGTTTAGAATGCAGCAATTTTTCCTTGCTAGCACAACATTTTCTGCACTAGAAAAACTCAGACCCGTAGTTGACTTCCAGAGAGAGGCTCATCAATTCAGTATCCAAGGGATACTTTTATCTATAAGGGCAGACATACTTATAAAGATCTTTGCAAAATGATTCTGACTCTCTTTAATATCTCTGTCATGATAGAAAATTGTTATCAGTCTGTAGGGGACTGTGCATTCTTTCGATTCATTTCGAAAACTCCTGCTTTCAAGACAGCCTTTGGGCAAGCATTTTGCAGTGGAAGGTGAGACCATATACTGTTCCTCCATGGATGACCACCTGGTTTCAGAGTGGGCTCTTCCTGGCTGAAGCTGGTTTGCTTAAGTGTTTTTAAGTGTTAACTTAAAGAGTATATTTTTATTCTGTTAGCACTTCACTACCTCTACTGAATTTTGCTTAATCGCTGGGGCATGGTTCTTAGTTTTTCTTTCCACAAAATTTGAGCAACAGGCCAAGATCTAGTTACTATCCCCATCCAAACTTTTATTCACAATTTTAGGATCTATATCTTGCACTACCAACAAACAACACCCCACTTTGACCAGCAATTCCTTAACCTCTTAGCTTACAAATATATTAAGGATTAAGAAATATAAGTGTAGTGTCAAAAACAAGGACAGGAGGAAGAGAAAAGTAAGTTACCACATGAACCCCTTCCACATCAGTGCAAGCCTAAGCCATTGCATAAACAAAGGGAATGGTTGTGCTCTTCACTGCCTTCAGTGAGTGCTTACAGGCTGTTTTACTTACAGTTGGAAACGGGGTTAGCAGAAGAGCAGAAATAATTTTACCTATTTTGCATGCAGCTATACTGACTACATTCTCAGCACAGGGGCACTAGAGGGAGCTGCTGTAATAAAAATTCATGTTACAGCAGAATGCCTATGAAGAGATGCTGCCTGCTCTTCTTCCCGTGTCCAGGAACAGAAGCTGAATTCTGGTCTCACTAACAGCATTAGCAAAACATCAGGATATCAAGTCTCTCTTCCTCTCTGAATTCACACTTTATCTCTCTCACTTCTTTCCATCAGGTGCTGATGTCCTTTTCTCCCACCTTCAAACATCCATGTCACTCTTCCTTTCCCATACCCTGTGTTTCTCCAGCACTCCTACCTCTCCTCTTTTTTTCCCCCATAAGACACTGTCCCTTTCCTTGTGCAGAAACAAAGTGAAACTTCCAACAGGCTTCAAGGTTCTCCTTTGCAGATCAGTTGCAAGGTGCAGTGCAGAGCAGAATACGTGCAGCAGGTGAAAAGAGAGGAAGGCTGGCAAGTCAGCCTGCTCAGGGCTTTTGATGTCTTATGAACTAGAGAACATCGTTTCCTCCAAGACCTCAGTCTGCTCCCCTCCAAACAAGTGGGAGGACACCCAGCTTAGGAGATGAACACAAGCCTTCCCAGAGACAAGACTAGAACAGCAGCTGCTTGAGAGAGTAACTGTAAAGTCTCTGCCTGTGGTATTCACTGTCTTGAGCCAAGAATCCTCATTCTGCCCATGTTTTGCATGCATACCTACAAGATGTTCCCCAGAGAGATATCATGCACAAAGGGAATTGTCGTCTCCAGAAACTAATTTGCCTGGTACGAGATTCTTAAACACATGGTTTACTTTCAATGCGGTACAACATCAGTCCTTCATTGCTAGTATTTCTGTTCTTCTGCTCCAGAACACCAGAGTTACGTGTCAAACAACAGAAATCTCAGCCATAACAACTACCAGCATATTGCATAAATCATTTTTCTGTTCAGTGTCTGTTGTGTATTTGGAATCATCCCAGTGTTCAACACTGTGCAGATGCAGGTTCTTTGCTCAAGGACCTTAGTGGACAAGATTCATTCTCTTCCAGCTTACACCAATATAACTCACTGGTGTAATAAGCACAGCAAAAACTGAATTACACTAAGCAGCCATACATGGAACAAGCAAACCACATTTTTAACCCTTTCCTTCTTTTCTCTTTTCTCTGAAGGCAGAGAAGTTCTCTATGCAATGTAAAATAGCTGATTAGGAAAAGCAGAGAGTGTCAGAGAGGTGTTCTCTTCCTAAAACGCATAAACAAAAGTCAGAATGAAGAACTAAGTGATGCCATTAACCTCAACACAGAGTTGCACTGGATACACAGCAGAACCACTGGCTGGCAATTCACATGCACAGTTCCATATGCAGATACACATGCACACTGACAAGCAGCAGTAGGTAATTATCAACCCCAAAGCCTCACCTACATCATTCTGTGCAAGAATTCGACGACCAGAACCATCCAGGTTTGCGCTCTCAACCACTGACTGCTTAGCATCACACCAGTACAGCTTGTCGGCTAAGTAGTCGAGAGCTATTCCACTGGGCCACACCAGACCAGTGCTGGCTATAACCTGCCGATCGATGCCTTCTAACGAAGAGCTGTCAATCCGGGGATTGACCCCCATGTCAGTCCAGAATAATCTCCTTTAGAAAACAAAATGCATACAGGAAGTTAGTAAGTAAATATTTGTCCTCCTCTCCGTGGAGTTCTTTCAAAGCAGAAAGATCAGATCAGAGCAATACAGGCCTGAGGCACACGAGAAAAAGAGTACACTTCAAGCAAATATACTGGCTGCTGATCTTTTAACGCTTGCCATAAGACTCCAGGTGATTACACTGGGACTTACACGGAATCCCCTCTCTGCTTGTTGGCACAAAATCTTTGAAAAAATACTCCTTCCACCTGTACTAACTGCCAGCTCTTCCTATCTGCCTTTTGAGTTTTCCACATGACTGATGATGGTGGTTTAGCAAACCCAGACAACAGAGGACGATGCATTATCCAGCCACTTGTCTAAGCAGGGGTGTAACAATGCACAAATGAAACCGAAATTACCTACCACCCATGGAAAGCAAACAAGAGTCTTCAGGTTATTTAAAAAAAAAAATAATAAAATAAACCAGTATCAGGCCCCGATACTTTCTTCTTTTAATAATATCATGATTCTCAGGGTTTCCTTGTAGACTCCTGCATGTTACCCACTGAACGCTTACCTTTTTTAAAACAACACACAGTGCAAGATGGCCACCTAAAATGGAGATAGCCAAAGCCACAAATTACTTCTGAAGTTTGGACTCCAGCCTTCCTAGGCATCAGCTGCTTTTATCAGGTTTATGGAGATAACTCACAGGTTCAATTAGCTTTATTTACATGAGCAGTTTTGCTGTAGCCAACACAGAGATCAGTGTTTTCAACAGTCTTAATCGTGTCTCAGATCTCTCTTTAATACTGACTGTACAATTAGGGACATTGCTATGTCTGTTCCTGCTTTCAATATTAGCTTTCTAATAAGGAAGGTTTTAGTGATGTCTCCTCCTCCCTTTCTCCTCACAGCCCTTGCCTCTACCAGTAATTCTAATAAACAATCTCCCTGAATCTACCTGATTTTAAAAGTTTTCCTGTAAAATGTCTCCATCGTGTTCAACCTCTACAGAAAGATTCTTTCAGGTCTTTTCTGTACAGAGTGAAGCTAACAAAACACCCTTCCCAACTCAGCTTCATTCATCAGTACTTAGTTACAGGAGGACAAAAAAAAAATTTAAAAAAAAAATTAAAAATCAACACATTTAAAGCCATCCTACTACAGGCATATTGACTGAAATCCACGGGACTTTGCCATTGATTAAAACAACCAGAATTTCATCAACAGTTTAAATATTCAAAATTCCTGTGATCATCTCAGCACTAGAGAAGAAGATAGTACATTTCAATCAACACATCTCCACAACAGTAGATTGGATTTAGCTTCCTCAGAAACTGATATATGGCCAAAAATTCTTTGTAAGTACCATTGGTTAAAAATTACTACCTTCTTTACACTAATAGATATGGAACCATCAAAGTTTGGAGTGTGGTGCTTACAACTGTTAGGGTGGCTTTGGTTTTTGGTGCTTTTCTTTAGCTTAGACTGCATACAGTATGGTTAATGCTTTTGGTATTTATGTAAATCTATACAAGAAATGAACATGTCCCAACTCACAAAAGAATCCAGCAATAAAACATTGCAGTTCACACAACTCTGCAAGGCAATTACTATCCTAACATGAGACTAATGGACTTCTTGACTGCCAAAAGGGCAAGGATGGCATGCTCATATTTAAGGAGTCTCCCCAGGTATTAGACAATTAATCAGGTTTATCACTCCTTACTTAACAAACGGGTGAACGGCAATCCCTCGAGGCTGGGAGATACCCTCCCAGATGATCATTTTTCTTTGCATTCCATTCAGATTGCTCCTTTCGATGCATGCCTTCCTGCAACACACATAAAACTGTTAAGTCTTCCCCGCTCTCTTTTTAATTACCTTCTCAGGCAGAACATCGTAAGTTTTCGCATTGCTTTAGTTTAGCACAAAACTGTAATAAATAACTTCACAATGACAGGAAATAATCCTGCTGATACGGGGTGTCTAGTTGTTTTATCAACCAGTAATTCATGCTACAACCTCATTATCTAGTCCAGGGCATGATGATAAAATACCTGCTGCTCTGCTGGAGACATGATGCTCTCCTTTTTTGGGCAAATAATGAGTTGGAAATACGATCACTAATAGAGGAATGTTAGTTTTTAAAGGAGTCAGGAGGAAAACAAGCTCCTAACTGAACGGCATTATTAAATGTGTAAAGATTTTTTTTAAAATGGCACTTATAAATAGCAATTTTCATCCAGAAATCACCACGCATTTTACAGATTACATTTATTTTACAGGAAAGAATGAAGCTAAGGTCCTTATGATCACCCATAAAAATCCATGGGAGAGTCAAGTATAGAATCTGTGTTGCTAGTCTCTCAATACAACTTTTTTCCAGAAATATGTACTTATTGCTACAAACTTCACCTTGCCAACCAAATGTCAGCCTCTACCTGAAAGCAAGGCTACAGCCTTCCATGCCTACCTGAACGTGCATAGAAAGGCCAAGCAAAGATGGAAGGAGAAATGTATTCATGCAAATGGGCAATATAAACACGTAAATGCAGTAAGTGAGAAGGATGCGGCAGGTACCAGTTCACAGCTTCACCCTTGAATCTTTGTCTTAAAGAGATGAGCGTGACAATTTCCCATTTCACAAGACACACCTGCATATTTATACTGGAGCACAATTGTGCAGACAAAATTGTACTTAACAGCAAGAAAGTGGACTAGTAGCATATTGAAAAGGGAGAAGGAGGGTGATCTGGACATTCAAAAGCACTTTTTACTGACTAAAAGAAGATGGGTCATACTGAAACATCATGACTGCTCTTCAAGGAGTCTTCATTATGTGCTCTGATCTGACACTGCCTTTTCACCAAAGGTCTTTTTTTTCTCTCTGCATGTGAGGATAGGTATCAACTGAAATGTGAAGCCATATTGTCTGAAGTGGCCATTCCTCTTTCACTGGAGATAATTGACAAAGATTCTGCATTAGCTTAAAGGGGCATGATTCTAGCTGTCCACAATGCTAGCTGTCCAAGATGTACTTGGTGCAGTAATACTCATTATTTATATATATATACAGACAAATAAAGTTATAAAGATATACCTATATATACGCACATGCAGCGTATGTCTATAAATATGAGTGTACACATATATATATTCACACGTGCATATACACATACATATATGTATACATGCAGTACATGCTTCAGATTCCTTACAACTGTGTCCAAACCCTTGCCTCTTGGAAAGACAAAGATAAAAATACAATAACAGACACAAAGTGAACTTCCAGCATTTCAGTTTTAAGGAATCTTCCAAAAGTATATACTTGAGATTACAGCTACCCAATCAGAACGTGAAGCATTACTGAATTTAGAGTGATAGCTCAGCTATTTCTGTATCACCAGTCATTTATTCCAGATATTTTATGGCATGCTTCAACATAAATGCACTGTGGAACATGTACCCTCTGTCTGTCCAATACAATTTACGGTTAATCCAGTCCACAGCAAGGCCTTCGGGTATATCTATAGCTTCATGAATAACTTTTTCACGATTTGAGCCATCCAGATTAGCTCGTTCTATCCACTTCAAGGCTGTGTGGGCAAAGTAAATCTGCAAAGAGATAACAGATGAGGTGTTATTAGTTCCCATCTCCCTTTCTGTTCTATTGCCTTTGCCTAATAATTCCACTTCTAAAACAACTTCTTAATCTCGCAAGTTCCCTGAACTTCTTATTCACAAAAAGCTGCACAGGTAACCCGTGATCCTTGATCAAATAAAAAAGGCATTTATCCTTCAACCAGGATGACTTCTGCAGGCAGCTTGTGCTTAGCTGTAAATCCTGGCTGCCCTATATACAGCCCTCCGAATATCCTGTGGTTTTGTTTCAGCAAGCAGCTACCTCACATGAAGCACAGCTGAGGAAGGAAAAGTAGAAGCAGGCAAAAAGCAGCATGTTATCATTTCACTGGCTGCTCTTTTTAAAAAGGGGGGAGTGGGGAGAAAAGAGTCATAGTGTATGTGTGTCAAGGGACTGGGAAGGAAAAAAGGATTTATAATTTACTACTTTTTTGTTTTCCCCCCTCTTTCAGCCTGCACATATATTAATTTTTTTACCAGGTGTCTATTCTGTGAAGTTCTAACATTTCCAGAAGAGGATTCTCAGGTTTGGGTCTAAATAAAAGTTGTCTGCTGGTGGGGAAATTAGGTTTGTGTTTTCCACGGATGCGGAACAAAAAATTGCCGTGTATTTGATATGCAGAGGGAGCCAACACTGTATGACAGAACTATATACAAAGCAATGCTGAGGCTTTCTTTGCAAATGGTAGCAACAAATCAAATAACTTTGTTTTGATGCCAACCAGGAGGCCAAACAAAGCAGGAGGGAGGCCTCTGGCATTAAACCAGCTTATTCAATTACCATAGGAGCACAGAACAATGCTGAGCTAATTTACCTTGCACCTCAGTTGTGTGCCACCAGGACCAGACTGCTGCAGCCTGGCTGGCCCACTGCATGTCACCTCACCTCCACGCTGCCAGCCCCACCGTCGTGCAGAGCTCCCTAGGGATGTGGAATGAGAGCGCACACCCCATGTCACCAGTGCAGCTGATTTATATTCAGCACAGCACGGAACAACTGCTAGTTCCCCAGCAGGGCCCTATTTCAAGAGCAAGTGGCCATGTTCCAGCAGCGATCCCCCTGTAATGCAGATCCGGTAACATTCTCATTTGTTTAGCTCTGTCCTTCCAGGCCTTGAGATATTTCCAGCAATTTAACTGAGCTCCTCAGCAGTTCTCGCCGTACCATCCAGTATCTTTCTGCAACACTTTTACAGTGTAAATAAGTTATTTTTTCCCCACGGTGGGACTCTCTGCCACAGAAGGTTTAGCAAAGCACTGCTGAACTCCTACTCTTCCCAACTCTGCAGGCAAGGAGTAGGGCACTGGGATGTGGCTACATCCATACAATCAGCTCTTAAATGCAGAGAAGACAAGAAGACTCCCCTTTCCAACAGCAATATCTTGTAATATAAGGAAGACATTTCATAAGAACAATAAACCCAGTGAGTTTTCAGCAGTTTTATTCAATAATGTCAGGACGTAGGAAGCAATTCCTGTTAAGATTACTCCCACATTTAGTAGGGATTGTGGGATGTAGCTGTACAGAAGAAAACCAATACTGTTGTTTTTACAGCTACCCAGTGAAAAAATCCCACAATATATTTCCAGAAAACAGTACTGAAATCTTAAGGGAGAAAGCTATCAATTACACAAAAGTTCTTTGAAATTGAAAGAAGGCCTGAAGTGAATTTAGAAATCCAAATTCTCTGTGAATTAGCCGTGTCAATGTACAAAGCACATTAAATCAGAAAGTGAAGGATGAAACTTTCCAACTGGTATTTGGCATCCTGTACCAGTTGTGCTTCTGGACAGGCAACAGAACAAGCAGCAGCACAACATGTAATCTGGATCACTGTCAGAAGAAAGGTTAAGGCACATGAAAGCTCAATCCATTTGTCCTTGCAACACTTCAAAATCCTCTCGCTTTTAATGCCTTACCTTATTTTCCACCGGGTCAGAGTCCAGTGCTAAGACTATTCCCATCTGCCAGTCAAGTAAACTTGCATAATCTGTTCCATCAAAACTGATCTGGCGGATATCTTGGCCATTTGCAAACAGCAAAAATGGCTTAGGCCCTGTTGATGAAAATTTACACACATGTTACTCTCACTGGGTTCAAAGCAATCTCTCTCTAGCTAATACTGCAAATAAGTAACAGTAGAAGACAAAATGAGTAAGAGAAGCACAAAGATATGAAGGCCCATGTCCTACATTCCACTTGCATCAGAAATCAAAGATAAATGTGAATGTTGGTTTCCAGCATCAGTGCCTTGCCCAAGATCAGCCTCAAAATTTGTGATAAAGGCAGTCACTATCCCCGTTGCATTTCCCACTGAGCAACTCTGCCTCAAGGCAATCTTCCCTCTGCATTTCACAGCATGACCGTAGATGCCAGAACACTTGACTTTTGCACATGAGAAGCCTTTCACAGTAAAAGCAAGAAAAATTCTGTCCTCCAAAAAATAAAGCTTTTCCCTTATTCCTGAAACAAATCACAAATTTCTCTTTCTTCCCCTCTCATGCAATTTCTTATACCTTGCTGCTCACCAGGTTCTGCCCTTTTCTCAGAAGAAACAGAAAGGTTTGGAATCCAAACAGCACATCAGATACCTGGGCTTCCTGGGACCCGTGGGGGAGAAATATCCTTGTAGGGAAGGTCCTTCAACAGACTATTCCTTGCCCTATTCTCCAAATGGAGAGACCTCAACCCCAATTCTGTAACACTGGGCAGAAGCTACACCCGCATTTACAGGAAGGGGCAAAAACCTGAATACTGCAGACAGACCTCCCCAGTACAGAAGCCCAGAGTGAAACGCAGAAGTTGGATAATAGACTGAATTTTCTGTGAGGGAGACTGAATCATATGCTGGTGCTTGTTCTGGTATATTTTCAAAATAGGTTATTTTCCCAAACAACTAGTTCTTCCCAAGTTTCACAAAGTAACCTAAAACCAGTGCAAAAACAGATCCCAGTTATGCAATCCACTTTAAACTACGCTAAAATGCTTTTCCTTTCATTAGCAGAAATATGCAGGCATACCAGGATACCAACCTATAGCACTGCAGTGCTTTCTGTCTCGCTGAAGCTTATATCCAGGAAAACAAGCACATTCCCAGGAGGACGGGCTTAAAGAAGAACATATCTGACTACAGCCACCATTATCTGGAGATGTGCAACCTTAAACAGAGAATTTGAAAAATTTAACTTTGCCATTCCAAGGAAAAAAAAAACCCAAAACAAACCAAAATCAGAGGCATAAGCAAGAGAAAGATTCACTCTGCATCTCAGTGACTGATAGAATTACTGAAAGGTCTCCTGCTGAAAGCAGAAGTCTAGTGAAATGAAAGAAAATTAGTAGTAACTTCTCCCAGAGTTTTCAAACTCTTTTTCAGAGAAAAAAGAGGACCTTTTTTAAAGTGTAAGGCTGTCACCAGTGGAGCTATCTTGAACCTTAAGACAGAAAAGATACAGTTGAAAAGATACAGTCCCCTGAATTTTGAAAGCTTGCTGGAATGGGGAATGACAGATTAGTGGGCGTAGCAGCTTCAGAAATTCTGACTGGAAAAATCCCGTTTGTGGGTAATTAGATAAAATTGCTCTAAGTTAGAGTGACTCTGAACCTGGGTTGTGCAATGTCAATAATGTCATCTTCAGATTTCAAGCCTTAATTTTGTACCTATATTTCCCCTCAAATATAAATTTTAGATGTCTCCTGCAACAAACACCTGGGAGGTGCGTTGGGCTGTGCTGACAACGAAAGAATTTGGCCTGCAAACGTTGGATGTTGCTGCTAAGAAACATCTATTAAAAAATGAAGATTAATATTGCTCATCTCAGCACTCTAAGAGCCTGGCATTCTGTTGCCTCCTATCTTGTACAATCATTTACAGCTGTGAAAAATGGGCGTAAATGCCATCATTCACTTCTGGCTCTCAGTGCTAAGAACAAACAGCGTTTAGCAGTCACTACAGCTAGAAAAATGTTACTTACCCGTGCAAGCTTTGCCATCCACTTTTAGTACAGATCCTTCAGGACAAAAGCAAACAGGCCCTTTAGATGTTTGAAGGCAACCATGGCTACATTCAGTGTTGTTACTTGTACAGGAAATCAGCTCTACAGTAATTTAAAGCGAAAAAAAAATTAAATTATGATACAAATTTGTATGAATCCCCCCAAAAAGAGATGTTAATACTTTCTTAACTAGGAAAAGAAAAAGAACGACAGAAAGAGAGGAAGGGAGAAAGGAGGAAGGCAGGAAAGAAAGAAGAAAAAAAAAATCTGATGTTGAGAGCATAACACTTCTGTGGTCTTTCTGGTGGTTGTATTCATTTTTTGTTTGGTTTTTTTTTCTTCTCGCCCTCACCTCCCCTAATAATATCAAAAGAGAAAGCCAAAATTGCTAGTCCCTGAAGCCATTATACTGCTCAGCTTTAGATTTTCCAAAATTGTATGAAGAAGCATTATCAAAATAGAAATAATTTAGAAAGCTTTCTTTTTTACATTTCATCAGAAAACAGATCAGGTTTTGAAAACTACAAGGAAGTTATACTGAAAGAATAAATCTAAAAGATGGAGAGAATGAGGAAAAACTACTTTCCTACTACTCCAAGGGTAAGAGCTAGAATCAATGAAAACAGGAGATGAACCTCCCATAACTTATGTTCCTTTGGTAATTTTTGAAGCCGAGGACCTGGCAATAGCTTTCCTTTACTTCGCATTATAATTGCTGGAGTGTCAATATTTTTTTGAGTATTTCTTTAATGCAATTTCATGGGATAGCCTCCTTCTACCCTCTGTATTGCAGTGCTGCATCTCTTTACACCAGTTCTAGTGCCCTATGGCAACACCCATTGGAAGACTGGAACTAATGCAGGTTTCCCACAGCTGCTTCTTTGAATCAGCCGCATACACTGGCTTAAATGGTGCATAGCTCTTGCAAATACTGCTTCTCCGGGGTAACAGCGCTCTGGACTGGATTGTTCTAACCCCTTAAGCATGGTGAAGAGAGTCCAGAAACTGATCTTGATCAGAGGGCTGGAGCCTCTCCTGTGAAGACCGGCTGAGAGAGTTGGGGTTGTTCAGCCTGGAGAAGAGAAGGCTCCGGGGAGACCTTACAGCAGCCTTCCAGTACCTGAAGAAAGCTGGAGAGGGACTTCTTAAAAGGGCATGTACAGATAGGATGAGGGGTAATGGTTTCAAACTGGAAGAGGGGAGATTTAGATTAGATATCAGGAAGAAATTTTTTCCTGTGAGGGTGGTGAGGCACTGGAACAGGTTGCCCAGAGAAGTTGTGGCTGCCCCATCCCTGGAGGTGTCCAAGGCCAGGCTGGATGGGGCTTTGAGCAACCTGGTCTGGTGGGAGGTCTCCCTGCCCAGGGCAGGGGGGGGTAGAACTAGAAGATACTGGAGACCCTTGCAACCTAAACCATTCTATGATTTTATGATTCCTTCTGACTAGAGCTTGTGGCTTTAGATGAAGAGCTTTGCACTGGACTCGGAGGACAAAGCATCAAAATGTCTGGTCAGCATGTGGACTTCTCACTTTGCATATCTCTCTCTCTCAAGTTGCATAGATGGTGATATTTCTGCCTTGTGCAGCCGTAGTTAAGGAGTTATACTGTCCATGCTGCATCACTAGCTTGTGTTAGAAAAACATTATTTTCTACCTATCTTCCACCTCCAAACATAGGCATGTAGTTCAAGCTAGTCATCCAGAGTACAAGTGAGTTGCACACTCTCTTTTACACAAAAAGGATACCCCACCTCCCAATAGCCTTTGGCTGCAGGACTCCCATAGGTTTTCTGTCACATCATGCTGCCTTCTGCATGTGTCACACATGCCCAGGACCTTCACATTTGGGTCACTGAATCGTACCCTTAATATTAAGAGAAGGAAAAACGACTCTTGGACGTTTAAAATAGATAGACTGACTGCTAGAGTCCGTTAGTCTCTGATACTCTCTGGTAGTGATATTTAATATACCCTAGGTCCCGATCCTGCCGTGATCCAGACTGAACTCATTGGTGTGCACTAGCACTTCTACTTGGGTCAAATGCCAATCTTTTATTTCCATGGAAACAAGAGAGAAGGATCCTTTGCTTATGCCTAAGGTTCACTTCATTATGAAACAGAAAAGTGACTGGGAATATCTCCAGACCTCAAAACTTGGATGCAATTCACATTTTATGCTTTAAACTTACTTTAGAAAGGCTTCATTCATTTGTAGGCTGAATATACACAATGCTACACAAAGGGAGAACAAAAACCTTCACCTTGACCCTCACTGTGACTAAAATATGGTCCTTGAAGCCTACTGACAAACAGACCTTTGTTTTTTCCCTCCACTTCTGTGTTCTCTGCATTTAGTTTATTCACATTTATCCAGCTTCAGAAAGCTTCCTGGTTTGTGCACCTATGCTACATGGGTAAGTTCTCTCAGGCATACTTCTTATAAAAAAATTTAATTGCTAAAAGGAAAAAAAACCACTACAGAACAAAACCCAACACAAGTGCAGCAGTCCTCCAGAATAAACAACTTCATGAATACTTCCACGTGTCTTATTCACTGTAAATAGATGCACATGCATTTAATGTTATTCATTTAATGGATATTAGCGATGCTATCAACCCTCATCTGAAGAGAAAAAAGATGAGGCTGAAAGCTGCTTATTCAGAGACTGTGCAAGTTGTTATGCAGGTTCCAGTAAGCCAAATTCAGAGACCACATTTAAAAAGATTTAACTGCTTATCCACCTGGAATGTACCACAGAGCCTAATCTGAGCAAAGAGGTCTCTCTGGAGACCTGACTTTTTTTTTTCCTGCTTCTGAAGAGGCTCATACTTGATTATTCAGATGTAACTTATGGTTCCTTAAACACGACATCTGAATTTGGTTCAATGAGTTTAAGCTGATCCTACTTACATATCGAGGGATTGGAAGTGAGCAATGCAACACACAAAACTTTCAGCGTTCCCAGTGCTAAATGAGGACTCTCTCCAATATCATATGGGAGGCGTTTATGTATTACTGCTACTTACCATGACACGTTTTCCTATCAGGCAGAAGAACGAAACCTCTCGGGCAGGTGCAGTAATAGGAACCAGGGATGTTCACACAGCCCAAAGTACAGCCGTGATTCCAGAAGCCACATTCATTGATATCTGCCAAAAGAAGCACTTGCTGTGTCAGAATAATGTCACCAACCAGTGTCAGGTCATTAAATTCATGAAACAAACAAACAGTCTTGAAGAAGTACTTCTTTTTCCCATTCATTTTACAAAAAAAATTTTGATCCTAATAAATAATAAAAAGCAAGTTTACAGACCTCAATCAAATAAGCTTTAAAAACCTTCTCGCAAAACCTACAAAGGCTGCATATGTCCAGCATAGGTGGCATAGGTGCCTAGAGGACTTTCAAAATTATGCCCTCCCATACAGACTCCGGTGCCAGTTAAGTCCTGTGTGCACCCAAAATATTTACATTATGCACTTTCTTCAGATAAAAATTATTCTAAACGGTTTGGCCTCAACATGACTTAAGCAAAATTCTCAAAACACAGAAGTGCTTTAGAAGCTGATATTCAGAAAGCAATCTTGGTGAACTTCCTGAGAACAACGAGAATTTGTAAGACCAGAGTGGTTTTTTCATACTCAAGATATAAGTAAACTAAAAGAACAGAAGAATTTATTCATCCAATGGAATACAGCTGATGGGAGATTCATGTATTACCTTCACAAAACTGTTTATTTCGACTTAAAATAAAGCCACTAGAACATTTACAACGATGCGTCCTTGAGTCTGGCCTGCAGATTCTTCTTCTGCACCTTTCTTTATTCAAACCACACGATCCTTTTTCTGGAAGAACAAACATAGGATAAATGTAATGGAGTTCTTACCATACCAACCTTCAAGGAGAAACTACTTTGAGCAAAGATGCTCAATGATGTCTCTTCTCAAAAGCTTCCTACTCAACCCGAGGAAATTCTTATTAATAGAAAATAACCTGTATTATTTTCTATTGAATTTTCTATTTCTAATACTATCCATTCTGTGTAGCTGGCTTCATATGCCGCCAGTCCTGCACAGTATTATATGTTACCAGGCTCTGTAAAACACTCAGAAAGAGGAGAGCAACAGAGAGAGAGCACACAAACACAAAAAGAGAGAAGAGAGCTTTGAAAGAGAGAGAGACTGCATGTGAAAACTGAAAACTATTAGCACAAAGCAGTGCTCAAGACTCATATTATTTAACAAAAAAATTAGCTGGACAGATCATAATGACCACACATTTCATTTGGACAGAAAGTATTAGCACAGTCTAGAGAATCTTTGTACTGGAGTGGATCATGGTTTCTGACTGTGAGAAAGACAAGCTTTATAGATCTTAAACTCAGATTTAAAACAGAACGTTTCAGATATTCAAGATATGTTCAAAGTTTCTTCAAAGAAAGCATAAAAAAGTACCCAAGAGGTCCCCAGAGGCCTTCCTACTTCTTGTGTTTTACAGAAAAAGGTAAATAGGTATTCAAGTACCTTTTTTTTTCATGGGAAGGATTTGCAGAGCCTCATGTTTGTGCTCAGGTATCTTTAAGAGCTGGTGCTTTCGTAGATATGCAACACTCATGGTTTTATTTTTGTCTCCCAAACTATTATTTTTGTTTTAATCTTCCTAATCTTCTTCTGGGGTTGCTTGCCCCTTTTCCAAGCTAAGAATAGCTGAACTACTGCTACTGAATGTAGGTATGCAGCCACCCACACACACCACTGTCTCTGCCCTGTGCTGCCTGGGTAACAGATAAGAAATCATGGGCTCATACACACAAAGAAATTTGTACATGAACAATTTTCTTGTGCTATTTCCAAATTGCCCTGTAAATTCCAAAAGATGGAAAGTGGCATAATATTGAAGTTCAACATTTAGTTTTCTGCTAGCCACAGCAGAGAAAATGCTGGCCATTTGTTGGAATGACAGATCACACCTGTAAAAGACTGAAACAAATTTCCCAGACAAACACTTGAGCTTGGCTAAAATCATAGAATGGTTTGAGTTGGAAGGTACCTTGAAGTTCATCTAGTTCCAACTCCCTGCCATGGGCAGGGACTCCTTCCTTTAGACCAGGTTGCTCAAAGCCCCATCCAGCCTGGCCCTGAACACTTACAGGGATGGGGCAGCCACAACTTCCCTGGGCAACCTGTTCCAGTGTCTCACCACCCTCTCAGGAAAGAATTTCTTCCTGATATCTAATCTAGATCTCCCCTCTTTCAGTTTGAAACCATTACCCCTTGTCCTATTGCTATACTCCCTGACAAAGAGTCCCTCCCCAGCTCTCCTGTAGGCTCCCTTCAGGTACTGGAAGGCTGCTATAAGGCTCCACTCCCTGGAACCTTCTCTTCTCCAGGCTGAACAACCCCAGCTCTCTCAGCCTGTCTTCAGAGGAGAGGCGCTCCAGCCCTCTGATCATCTTCACGGCCCTCCTCTGGACCTAACTCCAACAAGTCCGTGTCCTTCCTGTGCTGAGGACTCCAGAGCTGGATGCAATACTCCAGGTAGGGTCCCACAAGAGGAGGGTAAAAGGGTATAATCACCTCCCTCCACCTGCTGGCCACGCTTCTTTTGATGCAGCCCAGGATGTGGTTGGCTTTCTGGGCTGCCAGCATGCATTGCCAGCTCATGTTGAGCTTGTCCATCAGCACCCCAAGTCCTTCTCAGGGCTGCTCTCAATGCATTCTCTGCCCAACCTGTATTTGTGCTTGGGATTCCCCTGACCCAGGTTCAGGACCTTACACTTGGCCTTGTTCAGTATCACCAACTTTGCGCTTATTTGCATGAAACTGATGAATTCTTCTCTAACAGAAGTTTTACCACTAATTGAAAAATGATGAATGGATGACTAGATGGATATTATCTACCTCAGTAAGCATGTCAGCTTTTGAGAGAATTGAATTTTTCATAGTTTCACCTAGCTTCTCTTTCTGTAGAACTAGTTTTGAATTGGACCCTTAATCTTTGTCCCTCCTGCAACTGAATCAGGAACGCACAGTAGCGGGGTGTCTAATCTTCAAATACAGAACTCATTAGAATGACAAAAGTGCAAGTACATGCAATCACAAAAAAATACAAAACAGAAACAAGTCTACATTCAAGGCTGCATCTTATGCTTATCACTGGTGCTGGATTTTTGCCCCTTCCTCGTACCATTATTGGACTAATGAAACCTAAGACACATGAGAGTTACAGGACAACTAAGAGAAGCAATAATTTTGCCATCTGGGC
Organism: Arenaria interpres; assembly: GCA_013399435.1. Classification (NCBI taxonomy): domain Eukaryota; kingdom Metazoa; phylum Chordata; class Aves; order Charadriiformes; family Scolopacidae; genus Arenaria; species Arenaria interpres. Next base: position 36,289 of record VXAK01018966.1, on the reverse strand, counting down.
AATCTCAAGAAGATATTTTGAATTCTAATAATTGTTAGGACTCAATATTGCCAAATCAATATGTAAAAAAACTATCACATTTCAAAACTTAAAGTGAATGGTGATTAAATTATGAATCACAAAGTTTTTAAGGTAATCTTTTCTGGAAGAACTAGCATTAGAAACCTTACTTTCTAATTGGTTTGGGGTTTGTGGGGTTTTTTCCTCCCATCATCTCTCATATGTAAATGAGTGTTCTCAGATAATAGCCTGATGTTGATATTTTACACTGGAAAGAAACACAACATAATTTGTCCAAAAAAATATCCTGAGTGTACTGAATATCATTAATCTGTCAGATAAGATACTTCAAAAAAAATCCGGAGGCAGTCTTTGAAATTTTAGGGTAATTAAGGTATTTTGTGAGCCAGTAATAAAAGTATGAAGAACATTCCATCAGGCATTTATAAATGCACATACTGTCATCAAATCTGGGGTTAGCTGTCAAAGAGAGCTGAGGTAAACTAGAGGCCACCTTCCAGATGTTTGTTGTGCGGGGTCATAGCAAACCCATAGCTGAATTAACATTCTTCTCTGGCCCTGACCAATCTAGGAAAGTCTTTTGAAAGAGAAAGGGAACAGGGGACATGAGGAATTTAAGTAGCAAAGTAAATAATCCAAATTCCAGTAAAAAATCAAATCATGTCAGTTGAGCACTTCTCGTCAGTTCTCTTTTCATCCGAAGGAACTCACTCGCTATCTACTTTAAATAAGGCCTGATAATTCACAGCTGACATTACACTGCAACATACACTTTCTTAGCTTGTACAGAGCATCCAATTAGTCTAGGTATGCTTTTATCTCCAGGTTCCTCTGTTGTAAGATCAGCTATAAATCTCATTTGTACTCCAGGCTCATTAGTCCTCCTTTCATCCCAGTTCTTGCAGTGGATAAGCCAAGCAATGTACATACAAAGTCCAAAAGGTTCATCAGGATTCAGCCTGTTAAGCTTCTTTCTACTCCATCACTTCACAGACATTTTTACAAGAAGGTATTTTGAATTAAAAAAAAAAAGATCTACTTCTGACAACACTCACTGTCATACAAAAATTTGCTAAACATGTTGGAAATATAAGGGTATGTACTGCAAGGCATTTAAATACACCAGTAGTTTATTTATTAATAAAGGGGGGGAAACCCTCTTTCCAGTGGAAAAAGAAACACCAGAAAGCAGCATGTTCTGTTGGAAGAAGTGGAATTTATCTTCTGAGAGAGGAATAAAAGCTAAGCCTATAGTCAATGAAATTATGCTACATACTCTTGTGGAAAGGAGACGTGTAACACAAACAATAGCCCTTGAGGTTCAACAGACCACTATTGATGAACTACCTTTTTTGTTTCTTCCTCTCCATCTTCGTGAGCACGCAGACATGGTGACAGACACCCAAAGATGCGTCATGAGACCTTCCAAATCTCATTGTAACAACCCTGAGATGTGTGGACTTGCCACTGCCTGCAATACAAACGTATCCTTCCCTAATTACTCTGTGCGAAAGCACAAAATGTGTCAGTTGAAAATGTGTCAGCGCTTCCATTTGCCAGGATGACTGTTTTCCTTGAAGGAAGCACAGAACAGGTACTGTCTCTGAAGGAAGGTTCCCTGTGTTTACAAGCTTGATTTCCAGGAACACTTTCTTTTCTTCTTGAACACTTCCAGGGATGGGGCAGCCACAACTTCCCTGGGCAACCTGTTCCAGTGTCCCACCACCCTCACACGAAAGAATTTCTTCCTGATATCTAATCTAAATCTCCCCTCTTTCAGCTTAAAACCTTTACCCCTCATCCTACCGCTACACTCCCTGACAAAGAATCCCTCCCCAGCTCTCCTGTAGGCCCCCTTCAGGTACTGGAAGGCTGCTATAAGGCTCCACTCCCTGGAACCTTCTCTTCTCCAGGCTGAACAACCCCAGCTGTCTCAGCCTGTCTACACAGGAGAGGTGCTCCACCCCTCTGACCATCTTCGTGGCCGTCTGCTGGACCTACTCCAACAGGTCCATGTCCTTCTTATGTTGAGAACTGCAGAGCTGGATGCAGTACTCCAGGTGGGGTCTCACAAGAGCTGAATAGAGGGGCAGAATCACGTCCCTCCACCTGCTGGCCACACTTCTTTTGATGTGGCCAAGGATGTGGTTGGCTTTCTGGCCTGAGAAGGCACATTGCCGGCTCATGTCGAGATTCCCATCAACAACCCAAGTCCCTCTCCTCAGCACTGCTCAATCCATCTGTGCGCAGCCTGTCATTGTGTTTGGGATTTCCCTGACCCAGGTTCAGGACCTTGCACTTGGCTTGGTTGAACTTCGTGAGGTTTGCACTCTGGAGCCTCTGGATGGCCACCTCTCAGGACCTCATCCAGGTCCCTCTGGATGTCATCCCTTCGCCCCAGCATGTCACCTGCTCCACACAGCGTGGGGTTGTCAACAAACTTGCTGAGGGTGCACTCTATCCCACTGTCCATGTCACCAACAAAGATGTTAAACAGTACCAGTCCCAGTACCGACCCCTGAGGAACACCACTCATCACTGGTCACCACTTGGACATTGAGCCATTGGCCACAACTCTTTGAGTTTGACCAGCCAGCCCGTTCCTTATCCACTGAATGGTTCATCCATCAAATCTATGTTGTGCAGGACAGTGTCAAATGCTTGCACAAGTCCAGTTGGATGAAGTCAGCTACTCTTCCCTTATCCACCAATGCTGTAAACATCATCACAGAACGCCACCATATTTGTCAGGCACAATTTGCCCTTAAAAAAACATGTTGGCTGTCACCAGTCAGCAATTTACAGTTTCATTTTTGCTGATATGAACCTACTTTCTCTTCATGTCTTTGTACCACTTATATCTCTGGGAATCCCTGGCCATCTTCCCTTGGGAGTTCTGCAACCATTGCTCGACACACAGATGCCTGTGTGCTGTTTGCTCAGTTATTTGTATCCAAGCAAAACTGGTGACAAAAGCTATTCCATTAAAGCAAGAATATTCTATGCCTGCTTTCCAGAGAACAAGACATTATTTCCCCTGGACACTCCCCACCTCTACTGCCTCAGCAGGAATCCTTAAGAAGGGGTAAACTAACCATAGTTAACTACCTTTGTTTTGTGACCCACAGTAAAAGGCAGTGACGCGACCACCTCATACTGTAGGCTGCAATTGATATCAAAGAGACCTAAGGTTCTTATTTCGGAGTTATTATGGCAACTTCCAGTCTGTCTAAAACAGGCTGATTCTTATCCAGCCATTTCACAGCAAAGTTGAGACATCCACAGTATCACTTGTGGGACATACTATTCACTTAACATCCTTTAGTGCTATAATAACCAGAGGTATTTAGATGCACATTAGAATAAAATTCCCAGAAGGGAGCAGACGTTTGATTAAGATAATCTACACAGAGGATTAAAAAGGTGTATGCTTTGTGCATTCAGCAGGAATGTATAACAACATCTTTGTGTAAACAAAGGGAAGAGAAAGAGAAAAATCACATTTATCTGCATGTGTATTCGGATTAATGAAACGAGCAGCTCGTGCTCAGCACACTTCCAGCCTGATACTTCAGCTGGAGTTACACACACCAAGTGGAACTGTGGCTCACTGAAATTAAAGGAAACTTTTTGGTTTCTTGACTTCACTGAGGCCTGGAATTTTGCCAAAGAAAATTATTACCGTGGAAATTCAGAGTGCAGGACATTATTACTCTCACAAATACAACTCTATCATTCCAGTTTACTTACCGAAATCCTGAGAATCTGTTCTTGCACCTGGCTGTTTAAATGGATGCACCACTTTTATCTCCGCTGGTGGAAAAAACGATGGCTTCAGGCTAATTGTCACTACAACTTTTCCAGTATACTTGTTGGCTCTCCATATCATACCAGATTTCAACTCTGAATAGTATAGGTGCTCAGCAAAGAGAGACATACCAAGCAATTGATGTCTACAACAAAGAGAACATAATACAAAGCGTCACATTGCCTGATTCCTATATATTTACTCGCTCATACATTTTCTGAGCCAAGTTCACTGTAAATAACCTTTCTTTCTATTATTATATATATATTTTGTTTTATATATTACATTATTTTATATATATGAGTATCAGATGAGGTACCAGTATTCCCAAACACTCCAGCACCCAGAATCCTGCAGATTTGCAAGAAAGAGATGCAAAGTGAACAACCTGCATTTCTCATAGGTTGTAAGACCTGTTTTTCAGGACTGACTCAATTGACAGAGAAAGCCTAAGGACCACCCCGCTCCTGGTGAACCCAGCAACTAAAATGGACCCTTGCTTTGCTGAAGGAGGTAGGCCAGATAAGTTCCCCCATTCCCCAATTTCCAGTGCCTGCTCTGACGCTTCTCACTGTCCCACGAAATCAGGGTGGAGATGGAAGGGTAGGAGTAGGGCATTCCTAAAATCCATCTTGCTGCTTCTCCTATCACAGGAATTTTTCTTCCATTCGCCGGTTGGCTATAGCAGCCAGCAGGAACGACAAAAGGACCCAGTTTTAAATAAGAGGGAAAGCAGAAAAAATAGTGAAAGACTGACTTTTGAACTCCACTTTCCAGTATGTATTCCAAGTGGAAAAGGACAATCCATATTATCCAGGCTCAAAGGGAAAGTGCTGATGTCCTAGTGAACACCAGCCAACTCAATGGAGAAAGGGGAAAAGGGTAAGGAAAAATCCAATGTGACAGCTGGCAATGCAGTGAGAACCCAGCTTTTTGCTCCTCATGTGCAAATGGTGTCCTGCTTATTTAAATCAGCAGGCCTGCAAACCCCTGTATTTTTCTTATTTTGCAGTTGGCAATCCCTATTACGCATATGCTGACCCAGGCATACTGATAGAATCTGCAGTGATATAGGACACACTTTTCCTGAGAACTTCAGTGAAAACATACCCACCACAGAGCATCTTACCACTGCAAAGCATGAAGGCCAAATATTAAAGGCATCAAAAAGTACATGGGTCTAACACACCCCTCAGCTCTGCTCGGCCCCAGAACTGGGGAGCAGAGGGGAACAAGACTGTCGCGTAGGACAGTTTCCACCACATCTGCTGGAGAGCCTGAGCACGGAGGGTTATCCGAGCCTCCCCACCCAGCAGCTAAGGAGGACAACAGGCTTAGAGGAGGATAGGGAAGACCTGATCTAGCTCAGTCTCTTGAGCACAGCTCAGACACCTGAGCTCACCCACTGTGACCTTGAACAAATCATTTAATCTCTTTGCTTTTGGCTTCTCTATCTGCAGAAAAAAGGCCACTAATAAACACTCAAGAGAGGATTTCTAAGGATTAAGTAGTTATCATTTGCTAAAAGCCTGGAAGATGGAGAGTACTGAATGGCAGTATTATCCTTACGACAGTGACTGTTTTCCATTTTCCTATCAGTAGTAGTAGATTTACAGTTACAGGCCATTTGCACTATACTTTGTTGCGTTACGAACTGACAAAATAAAAGGGAGAATGAGCAATCCCAGGGAAATGCGTGTTTTATTTCTGAGAAGCTCAGGAAAACTCACCGGACGGAATTTTTGAGCACATGAACAGCTCTGCCATCATAGTCACACGATCCAATATGGGAAATCTCTTTCCCATGGTCATGTTGGATCCAGTAGAGCCTTCTGTCAACCAAATCTAGTGAGATGGCCTTTATCTTTTCTGTGGTTCTTAAAACATTTCTCACATCACTTCCACTGAGGGATACTCGGTGTATGCTGGAAACTGTACCATCTGAAGACCAAAATAACAGCCTGCAGGCAAGAGAGGCATGTTTTGAAAGAAAAGAAACCAACCACCAAACCCCACATTTGCAAGATCACAACACTGCTACACACTCCTTGTTTAGTTGCTCCCGTATACAGAATTTGTCAGTCTTACCACAGTGCTTTGAGAACCAAAACTAATAATAAAGCAAGGAACTTTCTTAATACATACTCACCTACTTGAAAAAAAGGCCCAAATACACCTCCCCTTACCACAGCTCTATTAAGAACAGAAATGATAATAAAGTATTGTCTGTTTAACAGAACCACTAAAGTTTGTTACAGTTGTTTTCTTATTTTAATAAATATATTTCTATCAGAGACTGTACGACTCTCTTCAGGAAATAATGAGATACTAGAAATTTCTTTCATGTACGTCAAGCAGCCGTGAGCCCAGTTTAACCATGAAGCACTATTCTCTGCCTCTGCTTTGTTGGGCTACGCAGTTAGAGAAGGAAACTGGAGCAATCTCTCAAATCTACAGGGAACTCCTGCAAACCTGGGGAAAGGCACATCTTTGAGGCAGATATGCATTGTCCTCTGCCTCTGGGAAGGAATCTATCTCCAGAAACTCTAGTTGAACACATCACTTAAGTGCTTAACTTTAAAATACCATTTCTACTGTTGTTCTCATTTCTTTCTACCTTCCTGCTGGTTATAGCTGCCAGACTGTGCTGTTATTAAATTAAGACACAGTCAAAATACAGCTCCAATATTCCAAGCACTTGTGCACTGAAGCTATTTATATGCAAAGTTATTCATGGATCAGAACCCAGATTTATAGATGTGACTAAGGTTAACAGCAGTTCTTCCAAAATAGCAAGTTATCACTCATACATGTATATTTTATTTTTTAATGTTTGGGTTTAGATTCTTTGCTTGGGTTTCTTATGCATGAAAATTCCAAGAAGCATCATCATTTTGCCTCGTCTTCACAAAATTGGAGCATTTATATGTACAAAGCAATGTAGCATAAAGACAGCTTTGCTATGTTTATGTTAATCATTTGTTAAAGGCCCCCAAATGGATTGGATCTCACTGGCAAGGGACTATACTAAACCATGAGGAAGAATCGGCCCCTGCCTCACAGCTTTTCCTCACTGTTACATAGTCTACAGTTATAGTAGGTTATAAATGTATAGGTGAAAGCGTTTCCAGAAGGAAAACCCAATTTTATACTGCCATTTTTAAACAATTTTCGCAACTTTAATGGAAGAGATTTATGTGTAAAGAGAAATTAGCATGGAGAGACCAATGTGACAATTTATATTGATAACTCTTGAGGAGGCCAAATCTCTTCTGTGAGCATGGTTCTCAGTGTAAATTGCTTGAAGCTGAAAGAAGTATCTTTATGAACACCAAATTACTAGTGACACAAAGTAGCAACAGTAGTTTCAGAATCAATATTCAAAGCAACTGACAAAGAGACAAGGGAAACAGGAGTCAAACTCTAAGTTTAGACCTTTTCTTAGAAAACATATCGGTTTATTTTCTAAGCGTGCCATGTTTGAAGCACAAGGGACTCTGAGGATTTGCAAACATCATTCCCCTTGCTGCTCCAGTCCTGCTTTCTGCTGCCCTGAAATGTTGCTGTCTTTGAGAGGACCAGCAATGCCTCTTTTCCCTCAGTTCTCCTCACTAGCAGAATTTTCCCTGACGACCAAGAAGTATAGATTCTGCATTAGCCTTCAGTGGGCTTTTCGCACACACTTCTCTGTTTATCTCTTACATGCCTATTAATCTTTTATCCTCTTTTGTCAAAGTTCAAGGAGGTATTGGACTGTAGATAATACACCGAGCACAGGCTAGCCCAGCAGCCTATAAACCACAATCATAGTACTTTGCATATTTTGAGGCCATTTCAATGAAATTACTAACCTAGTTAAAATTACCTTTGCTCAGCATCAATGGTAATCCTTGTGGGACGACCGACGTCTCTTAGAAGAACTCGGCGCTTCTTCCCATTCATGTCTGTCGTTTCTATGGTTGCTTTCTGTCTATTGGCCCAGAGAATGTCTTGATTTATCCAGTCAATAGCAAATCCTGAAATGCCTTTGTCTATGTAACAGAGTCTCTGTAAACAGGGAAAAAAAGAAAAAAAAAAATTGACAAGAAGCATCCTAATGATTAAACTAAACTTGACTTTCAATACAGGGAATAGAGTCCAAGACTGAGGCTTCCCATTTCATTCCTTTGCCTGCTTCATTTTCCCTCAGACCTCTAGATATTTCTCTTTCTTATTCTGTAATCGCTTTCATTTGGCCTTTGTACTTACACAGACACCTTCGGAATTGACGGACCCCCTGCAAAAGGGGAAACTGTTCTCCACAAGAAATACGCTGGACTAGTCTTTTAGTCGCAACTTCTTGCATTTGGCACACCATGAAGCACCCAGGCATGTACTGTTACAGAGGGAAGACTTCCTAATGTGCTGTTGCTGGACCCTGATCCTTAAAAATCAGCGTAAAATACATCAGTGAAGATTCCACATGGGTACAGGAACACTGGCGATCTCTCTCAAACAAAAGAAGGCTCTCACTGCGTTAAAGTTCAGCCACAACAAGCCTGTCTGCCCTTCTTAATCAGCCAGATGCACTGAACTGCACAGCTTTTTCTGAACAAAGGATGAAGTGCTAAAAGAAGCATTTATGCAACCATAGAAACCAAGAAAAGGTTTGAGAAAAAATGAGTAGGAATTCAAGCACATTCTTCTCATGCCATTTGTGCCAGTTTGAGTTACAGTAATCTGGAAGACAAACTCCCATAATGCCAGGGATTAATTTAAAACTGATAGAAACACTATTGTCTTCAAAGCTTTAGTTTGTCTGCATTTCCTCTCCTTCATTTTTAACTCCCCTTCAGTTGATCCACAGAAAATACTAAACATACAGTGAATACCAGTATAACAGCCTAGATTCAGGACAATAACTATTATGACAGCAAAAAATATTTAATAGCCTTAAAGTGCTATCAATGAACAGCAATGGCAGAATTGTAGCGAAAGAGTGGGTGGTTTCCATAGAAGGCTTTATGCCTATTAACTTGGAGAATTGCAGAGAACGGATTACTTTACCTCTCGTTTTGTGCCATTCAGGTGAATTCTTTGAAGCAGTCGCCTTTCAGAGTCTACCCAATACACCTTCTCTTCTGTATAATGAAAATCCATAAGCGTTGACTGACCAGTATCAGCCACCAACCGTTCATGATTGGTCCCTTCAGTGTCAATTCTAAAGATGGCATTTCCATGGCTAAAAAGTAGGAATGGTGCAGGGTCTGGTGTGGAGAAAACAAGAAGAGATCAATCAACGGATAAGCATGGCACTTTTGCTGCATTACGTTCTCATCAGTATTATATTAGCCAAAGAGAAGGGTCACAACCTAACCACCTCATATTTTAATGATAACTTTCCCAGCATATCACAGAGAACCAGTAAGATATAAATACAGAAGTCCTTTCACAATGCTGAAAATTAGGTAAAAAAAAAAAAGAAATCTGAGTCATGAAACTGAGAATGCAGTGGTTGTTACCACTTTCCCCAAACCCTACAGCCTAGTCAGAGTTCAGACGAACCATTGCATGCATGCCAACAGAGGTCAGAAGAATTATGCCATGGATACGTCTCCAAGGTGAAGACCACTTCCAAGTATTGCGTTATAGCAAGAACTTATCACAGAGAGGTGGTCTGGAGTCTCACTTCAACTATCCAAACAGGGAAACTGAAGATCCCAAGTCAGGGCAAAAGAAGAAGCTAGGGACTGTGGAGGTTTCTTGTGATGCAGAGGGCTGAAGGAAATGAAGAGACCTGTACTTAAGACTCCTACAGGAGTCTTACTTAAGGCTCAACAGCAGCAACTCCTTTCAGAACAAAAACTGTATTCATACTGAATGAAAGATAAGAGTGTATCAGTGGCTTAACATAAAATACCTTAAAATGAAAGATGTTCCAACTATGTCCCGAAATCTAGAAATCCAATTAAGGTTGAAAATTATAAGGAACTAGGATGGTCCAAACAGACTTCATGCAACCTTAAAACCGTGACACTGTGCTAAGCATGGAAGTACAATTAATAGGACGTAGTGGTTGGGGTGGCAGATTACACTAACACAGCTTTATCTAGTCCCCTTTTTTATTTTTAGGGTATCACCATAGGGCAAGGTTAAGATTGCCCAAGGAACCTTAACTGCATTTCTAAACCAGTGGTTTTCATTTAGGCAATTTGAGTATTATGGATATTTATCAAGCATGTAGCAGAGGAAATTAGTTTTTATGTAGCCAGTCCCATTTTAGCCTTCATTTTATAAAGAAATGGGTTTTTTTCTAATAAATAAAATAAAGATTTGGCAGCATACAACTTAGTCTTTAACTTACCACTGGAACAACATTCAAAGAAGAAAGTTCACTGTGGTGGCAATGGTGGGATTTATAACAGGGTTGCCTGAAACAACAGATCATGGCATACCGGTAATGGTTTAGCCAAGTGACTTTGAAACGCAATCATTGATATAGATCCAACAGAATGACAGCTTTCAAGCCTGTCCAATCACTTGTTGAACTGACCTTCCTGTAACGCAGAGCAGCTCTCCATCTATCAGGGATGGATGTCATCAAAGATGCACTATCATCAGTTTTCTTGCACATAAACTTTTGAAAATTAAACTGATTTTATCAACCAGTTTGGCAACCTTTTAACTAAATACTTTACTATTAGCCTGAAGCTTTAAAGTCAACAGACATCACTTCTATAAATTTTAGCCTGATGCTCCACGTTCACGATGGTTGCAAGGTTGTTTGATTCAACCCCTTTCACAGTAGAGGAAGGAGCCCATTTTTGATTTCTCCAAGTGAACAGCAAGCTAGGCTAGGTTGTTTCTATGCTAACAGACTGGTTTGTATCTCAAGTTTTTAAGCTATCACCCAGTTATAACAGCTGCTTCTAGGATTTTAGTGACTCCCTTTTTCTGCTGCTGTTTTCATTGAGCAACCCCATGTGAGAATATTTAAACTATGAAGACTTGTTTTACGTAAATGGTAAATGAACGGTGAAGTGTAGCAAGGTTGATTTATCTCAGGAATTTGACAGCTGTACTGCCTGCATTTTTGCCAATTAGTTGACCAAGAGCATTTATGTACTTTGTTTTTGTCCTTTCCACTCTCTGAATTTCCTATCAGGCACCTGTGATTGAGGGCTTTAAATGGAACAGGGACAGAATAAATCTAACTTTGATTGCAGAAGCATCAGCCAGATTTGGGACATAATTTTATCAGGTGTTTAATAAACAGGTGAACAACACCTGCATCAAAGAGCTTCCTGTCTTTAAAACATGAGGATATTTCACTTGGTATATCCCCTACAGAAGGGTTTATACCTAGCATAAGGGTTCCTTATCCATCACTATAACTCCTGAGCCATCACTTGCTTTCTACTGGCGCTATAAATGTTAGCAATAATGTTAAAAACAGCTAAAGTCCTCCAATACTAAGGTATCTTTGAAAGATACTTGTGCAGTGATACTATATCACTGTGAGGTAACATGCTTGTTTTCACTTCTCTTCAGTTCAGAAGCGACAAGTTTACAAAAATGTGATTAAAAACAAACTTAAAATTATATTTAAGGGGCTAGAGGTGTTTAGGCAGGACTACAAAAAAATCCAATTTGGGTCTTTGTTGAGTCACATGTTGCTGTAAATAACAATGATTCTAGGAGCTGACTGAAGTAATCGTGTTGGTGTCAATTTGGGAGCTGCACAGAATATTTTTGGTTAAGTTCATGGTCCTAAAGGCTCAGGGACACAAGTACATCTCCTACTTCTTGGGCCAGAAACATGTCCTGTCACAGCCCATCTCTGCATCAGCAAGATTCCCAGGCAAACATTAGTCAGAAAAAGAAAACCCAAGCTCCTGGATCAGAAGGGAGCTGCCGCATATCCCAGACAGGAACCACAACCGGACATTCAGGAAACCAAGGTGGAGAGGTGGGAGGTGAAGTTCAGAGCACTCCCACCTCATACTCTAGATGAAATATAGGGTTAAAACAATCAATAAAATCCAATCAGATTTTTTCCCTGGGTAGCATTAGTTGAGGACAAAATGAAGATTATTCAAAGGCGGTAACTGTGGATATTTTCCTCTTAGAAGGGTTAAAAACTTATAAAATTTAAATATATCTTCCATATTCAAAAGTCAATTCATACACTCAGGACAGAGCAAGTGAGACAAAGAACTCACAGTAGCACTCAACGTTTATTAAGAAACTGCCAATGGGCCAAACCAAAAATAAGGGCTTCCTGCATATTATTTCTGTCCCTAAAAGAGGCAAAGGTAGCAAAATGCTGCGTACTGCTATGTTTTCCTGGAAGTAGTAAGGATGGGATAAGAGAGTTTGCCGTTCCAAGCACATAAAGAGTGTGTCTACTAAAAAGGAAGTAACTGGTCAGTTTTATTTGATTGTTTGTATATGTTCATTCATCTCCCATCACCATACTTTCCATTCCTTACCATCACTCTTCTGTGGCATCCACTTTTGGCCTTGCTGCTTACCCACGCTGTAGAAGGAGCCAGTTTTCCCATCAGCAAACCAGAACAACCCAGTCACTGTCCAGCAGGGACCAGATGGGCAGGGTTCACTTTGAAAAATAATGCTACCTAAATCTCTAAAGATCTTTATTACTCATTGAAAAAGAAAATGACCTTACCGTTCACATAGCAAGACCATTTGTCAATATCCAAAGTGTAGCCGGGCAAACAGGAGCAGATATAGGACCCTGGAACGTTGGTACAGGTTTGGCCACAGGTTCCCAAACCGCCTTCAAGGCATTCATCGATATCTGAAACATGTTTTTGAACAGATCAGGATAATTCAGCTAGCAAAAGCAAGAGTACCCTTGACATAATTATATAACGGAAAATTGGTCACAAAATTTTATATCCCACCATTAAAAACAAAGAGGACGGCTGTATTGCTTCATGCATGAGTTTCAGAATTCTTGGTTTGTCCATTGTCACATGCACAGTGATTTATTCATTTTTTAGAAGACCACCCAAGGAAATTACCATTCTCCCTTGTGTCCGGGTACTCTGGTCTCTGACTGCCCAAACACAGGGAACAGACTTGTCTCATACTCCATTTCTGTGACTTGCTATGCAAATGCTTCCTGCAGCTGCTTCTACAGAAATAATTTTGCCAACAAATTAACAAACATCCCAAAACAGCAAAGCAGGGAACGGGCTGCCACAGCACTGAGTTCCACATTGAGCTCATTTGGGTTTGAGCAAACTCTCAGAAAAACATTCAAAAGACTAAAATACCCTCTATATTCTGACACCAACAAGTCCAAACCAGTGCAACAAGCAAACTAATTAGAAAATTGGCTTTTAACTGCTAGATTAGGTTAGAGCTTTTAAAAATTAGAAGATATTTGATATATTTATGATGTTTTATCAGAATTTGAGGCAGTAATTATTAAGTCCTAAATTAAAGACTTTATTTTTCAAATAAAGGTCACCACCGAGGAGCATATTTTAATCTAAGGGGGAAAGAAATGAACGCCTTTGACAGTACCATGGATGATTGTCCCAGAAAATTCAGATAAACTTCAGTTCCTACTGAAAACAAATGTATCTAATAGTAACTGCCCGAGCTGTTTGACATGTGGCAGTACCAGGTCCTGGCATATTTCTTGTCTAATCACTGTGAGGGTTGCTCTAAGGGGCAGCTTTTTCCCTGCCCAAGATCTATTTGATGTCAGCAGCTTTTGTTCTGGGTTTGATCATCTTTTGCACACACAGGAGAAAAGGAATCAAGACAAATTATTTTGAAGAAACACATTTGATTAAGTCACTAAAGGACATCGATTCATAACCAAAACTGCATATATGTATATTCCAAGTATAGCTCACAACATTTTTATTTTTTTTTTCTGTTTCTGATCAAGAATTCAGGGCAATGGAAGAAGAGCTTCTCCTTGGATAACTTATCTTAGACGATCATTTGAATCAAGTGAAAATTATCACAGTGCTTCAGGAGGTCTGTGAGTGCTAGTTGAGGATTCCCCTAGTTCAAAGTAGGTCAGAAATGGCACTTCATGATAACTACAAGGAACTGTGATTTAAGCAACTTGCACCAGCACTTTGAAAGAAACTTTCTGTGTCAGTAAACTAGGGAGAGTGAAGTAATCAGATCTCTGATATCCCATGGGTCTGGGAAACTCTCTTTCAATTGCTTTAAAAAATTATGTGCAGCAAACAGAAGTGTTTAGGTGTTTCTTCTGTGTCAGATATCAAAGTTGTTTGAATGTCAATGCTTTACAGCCATCTAACACGTCTGTACAGACTAGGGAATGTTCCATATTGTTTTCAGATTTTTCCCAGAATGTTATATTCCACAAAACAGATGAAATATACTTTTCAATGTATGACAGGTAACCAGAGCACACACAACTGATTTGTTGAACAGACTATGAAGGTAAAGCAGAAGCATTTTCAGCAACTTAATTCCATAAAGCACTCTAATTCTAACTCACAATCTTCTTCAAACAATCAGCTTTCTGAAGCATATTTTCCCACATGTATTAGGGATCTACATGCCATTCTCCACAGCATTAAAGGAGTAACTCCTCCAAATCCCCTCCAGAAAGGTTTGACTGGCTTAGAAGTTTGTTAATGGGTTATAGAAACCATGAGCTCCAGGTTACCAGTCTAAAAGTAGCTACTCTTGGCTAACGTTGCCTGGATGTCATTAAAACTAAAAGGCTCTTTGATAACCTATGTGGGAGGGCTTTGGTGACCTCAGCTCGTTGTCCCAGCTGCTGTCAGTGTTAGCAGGGATGTGAAGCAGTCTGCAGGCATGAACGTTGCTTTTATGTCTCCCCGAGGCACCGGTTTTCAAATGGAGTAACTGGTTAATCCAGATAGTTAATCTGATCTAGTCACCAGTACAAAAGCAGGTGCAAGACTGTTGATAAAGGCTGTAATGTAGTTCACATTAGTCAATATAATTTTATGACAAGAGGAGCTCATTCAATAAACCTCATGTTATTTCTCTGAGGAAATCACAAGTAAAGGCAACTGTGTAGACGTAAGATTGCTAAAGAGAGAGGTCATTGACGAAGCAATGTGAAACACTGATGAAAGAACTATTATTCAATCACAATAAAGAGCACATTAAATAAGAAAGATAGGCCCAACCTACAGATTGTATCTGGAAGACTGCTTACTCTGAAAAGGGTTTGTGTTCATACTGAATGGAAAGCTGACCTCCCAGCACGTTACTGGGCAAGAAAATTCAAATCACAAAACGCATCAACAGAGGAGAAATGAATCACGGTGAGGAAATAATTTTACTTTAGTATATGGCAGCGGTCAGACTATACTGGCATACTGTTTGTATTTCTCAGATATAGGTTGTTAAAGGATCCTGAAAGATTAGCAAGCGTATACAAGGATATAAAGCCTGATTTCAGGCTAAGGAAATGTGCCTTTCCATGAGACACTTAAAGAGCTCAGTCTGCTTAGATTATTAGAAAGAAGCTTCAGAGAACAATTGATCACAGTATATAAACACCTTCACAAAAAAAAGATTTTCTAAAGGACACTATAATCTTTTGAAGGAAAGATTCAACAAGGACTGATGGCTGAGAACTGAAGCCAGATATTAAATTCCCATTTTAAGGGGAAGTGCGATTCACTAAGGGAACTAGCTACCAGAAAAAGTGTGCAGATGGGGAGAATATCCACTGATATTTTTCAAGTCAAGATCAGACTGGGAAGATGCGTTTTAACCAAACACGGGTTACTGAGCTATGTACCGAGGTAACTGGACGATGACCTGTTATTTACAGGATGGATTTTCCAGCTTTATATGACTGTACAAAATTGACTCTCCAAGAAAGAGCACGCTGATTGATCAGGCTACAGGAATTTACACTGCCTCCCCAGTAATTGTACTTGAAGAGAGGATTTCAGGGTTATCAGTCTGCCTATACTCATCACCACCAAAGTTCACACAGTAAAGCATAACCCCACAGGTACTGAAAAGCGAGCAGTAGCCCCAGCTGAAGAAAGGCTACAGTGGAAGAATAACCACCCGATAAAGAGAAGGGGTGCAGTGGTGATAGGCAGCTGGGCCACTGGAGAAGGTCCTTTCCAGGGGTAAACAGGAAACACCAATACACACAGCACTATTGTAAAACACGCCGCAGCATTGTGAACGTTCACTTTTATAGCGTTAACAATGGAAGAGGGTCCTACGCTTAACATGCTCTCTTCTTTGCTTGAAGTACAAAAAAGAAAGAAAGAGAAAGAAAGAAATAAAAAAAGCTGTTTAAGATTTAGGAGAACTCAATCATGAACCCATCCATCAGGTGTAACTAGCAGTGCCTTCACCTGGCACTCTTAGTGCCAAAGCAAAGCAGAGTTGCATCCTGCTGTAGCTGTTTTACGTCTCCTGGCAACCACTTCCCCCAGTGGGAACTTTACCCTGTGAAAGAAATCAGCTTAGTGAACACAAAAGCCGTCTGCAGTGGCCTGACAGCCATCCCTGAAAGGAAGAATGAGGTTCTAGTCAGTTCTCAAAGGCTTCTTTATGCAAAAAATGCCTTGAGAATCAGCAAAAACGATGAATCATGTCATCATGATGTTGGCAGCTCTCAATGACTTTGCATACAAATATGCTACTTTATTGAGGGTCCTGAGAAATGCTCTGATTGCAGAAGGTGAAGCATTAGTATGCCTGGCAGGGATACAGAGAAACCATAGTGAGCCAGAACTTGCATTTCATTATGGCCCCCAATACACACATTATATACATAAAATATAAATGCGCAGATACACAGACTCAAATAACCTCACTCAAATTTGGTTCCTGTGGAGCTGGACTGTAGATGAATTCAATCCACTATATTTAGCCATCACCATAATCTTTTCAACAAGGTTGAACATGAAATTTCATCCGGGTTACAAAGAAAGCAGCCCATGTCTTTTATTTATTTTATTAAAGGCACACAGCTCGAAGACTAGAAGAGTGCCAGAAATGGAAAAAGATACTCCACCTATCAGCAGGTCACAATAAAATAGATGAGGCATAGCTCAGTATCTTCTTTCTCTAATTTTAAGTGAGGCTTAAAGTACAACCTGATCACTCACAATTTTTGAGAGGATAGAGACTGTGAAGTTCTCAAATACTATGGTAAGAAATACAACGTGATTACAAGGTGGTTATCAGCTCCTGGACTCTTCCGGTCCAGAGCCATAGAGGTGATCGTATCACAGATACGACAGCAAGAGGAATCATATGATTTAATCAAGTATAAAGTAGAATCAAATTTAGAACTGAAATAAAATTCAGAAACCATTTGCAGACATCTTGAAGAGAAACAGCAAAAGACATTTCAAGGGAATACAGTATCTTTAGTTTTCTACCTTTCTGGGCTTGGATCTCAAGGGTTTGGGGACTAGAATAGAAAAAAAAATTGTTTTGTCTGTGAAATAAATTCTATGTGTAAATTAGCAACTATGAAATGGACCTCTACTTCCTAGATCATGCAACTTTCAACATACTGTTACTGGCTTGCTCTGCAAAGCTGAAGTTGACAAGGCTATCATCTGGCCCTCTGTGTAAGGTATCAGCAAATGCTGTCATCCAGCTCCCTTGAAAATCCGGTTTCAAATTAGATACTAGAAAGCAGTCAGTTTTGTTTAGAAAGTAGTCAGCTTTGTTTAAAACACAACACAAAATTAATATCTGCTGTTTTCCACTGAGCAAAACTATGATGAGTCTTGCAATATTAGTCATTGGTCCTGGAGTCTGTCCCTTAGTCTTCCTCAGGATTAAGCTTCTTGTGATTTGCAATGCAATTTCTGTCATTTCTTGTAAGATATTTCCCTCCTTCCTATTTTGATCTAAGTTTTTAGAGCTAAAGATAGTATTTGTCCATGTTCAGCTGGATCCGATTTCCATAGAATGTAATGGGAATTTTCTCATTAATTGGTCTGTGGGTTCAGACCCACGTTCAAGAATTCCTAACTACTATTTGGTAACAGTATTTTCAAGCATCTTTCCCCAAGGCAGTATAATATGAAGTGAGCTAGCTGGAAGACAGCTACTGAAAATAAGCAAACAAGCATGCCTCCACACAGCTCCTCTGAAATACAGAGGGATACAGTGAAATCTCAACAAGTTTATCGCCATGTCATGACAGGTGAAGACATCACAGTTCTCCATTTCATGGGCTCTTACTTATGCGATGCTTTGCAAAGAAAGGATGGCTGTGAATTAGTAAGGTTTTGGAATTTCATATTTCTCAGAATACAACAGAAGAAGTTTTAACAGTGTGTCTTCAGAAGGCTGTATGGAGCCAACTGAAGCCAGGGTTTGGCTGAAGAAGGCGAATTTAAAGACGTAATACAAAGAGGAATAACTTAATATTTCACACTGCCAGTGCACCATGGCAAGGAGAGCGGTGAAGTGAACAGTAAGAAAGAAAAGAGTAAAGCCTGAGACACAGAAAGAAGAATCTGACCAAAAGAGCTGACCTACATAGCTGCAGTTGTCACCTTCAATTGCAGGCTGTAGCTCTGCAGGAATAAGCAGAATGTTAGCCCTGAAGAAGCAACGAGGTCTGATCAGTTAGTATCAGAAGTTAGGAGAGACGTGCAGAATCTAAGAACCTGTGATTAGGTAAAACTTCAATAAAGTGGGTTGAGTTTTGGCTTCTTCAAAAACTTTTTTATAATATTCTTGGGGTTTTTAAATAATTATCTTCTTTCACTTTTAAAACTTACAAAGCCAATATTCAAAGTCAGCCCTGAAGTCAAAGCACACCTCCAGTCTTGCAGTAACCCGAACATAATCTATTTACCTAGGGTAGCCCAAGATTAACAGGCACTAGTGTCTAGTCTAAAACTGACAATACAAGGGGCTGCTCTCGGGCCTTCTTCAGGTAAAGAGTGACATGTAGGAAATGTTTTGGTCTCAAGTGGGTAAAGCATCTATGCACCATGAGAGGATAAAAAAAATAGTGTTGTTAAAGCAGTACTTCAGGAGGGCACAGGCAATTGATTCCAACAGGCATAAGGCCCATCCCCTAGTGTACCATCTATGCTTACACGGTCAAATGTGTTAAAAAAAGCTCTCCCAGGACCAACTTTGCACAAGTTCTTATTTGTAGGAATAATAACTCCTGTGTAGCCTAGACCATTTTTCTTCAGAGACTGAAGGTTCTATGTTTTCACTGGGGTGTAAGAAAGATGAGTTACTTGAAGGTAACTGAGTCCCCAGACCTGACATCAGCTTAAAATAAATTATTAAAACAAGATGACAATGTCAAAAATTGCAGAAATGCTTCCAACTCTACCACAACTTGCCAATAAATTAATATGTTCATTCACCAGACCGGTCTTGTTCTGACCATGATCTGTTCTCCCATACTTTTCTCTCTTGTAAACCTTGCTGTTGTGGGACACAGCCATCCCAAAAGGCTTCTCCTCTCTTGGCATACCAAGTCAGGATTCAAATAATCTCTCTTAAAATAACTGTATAAAATTATGTGAGATATTCAGGATTAGATTTCACTATCCTTCCACAGGATGAGAAGGTCTTTGATCTTTGAATATCCCTGGAAATAAAAGGAACTAATTAAGAAGCGAGCCATCTAGTAATGTAAGAAGAGCATGACCCAGACTTTCATCTGTAGTGGCAGCAAGGAAAACAAATCTAGAAAAGCCTACACACTTTCCAGTAAGCGTCACTGGTAAGAGTTCACTAACAGAGAGCAGACACCTTCTCAATTCAGGGTAGTCCTTACGGCTGGCAGGATACCACCGCAGTCACTGACGGCAAAGAACATTTTACAGCCGGTATATTGATTACAGCTGACCAAGAACGGCCACCAAGCCACAGTTCAGCTTGCTGTCGTTGTTCACAGTTCTGTGGTATGAGTCACATCTCCCACTCACCCCTTTTTATCCTCACTATTACCTTTAAAGCCAGCCTCCAGCTTCCCACCATTTACTGCCACTGTACCCTCCATCTGACGCAATTAATGAGCTAGAATATCATACATCCGGTCTTCTGGTCAGAAAATGACTTGTGTGTCCACACACAGAGGAAAGAACAGGGGAAATCCACTCCACAAAAGCATCCTTCAGACTTACATTTCGTGTCGAAATTTCACCTTTGCTTAATACCCCATAATCTGGTAGTCTCCAATTAAAAAAGATACCCAAGCACATCTCATTTTTCATTTATTCTGTTTCACTGAATTGCTCAGAGTATGCCATAGTTTCATTAGCTCTTACACAAAAGAAGACTTCTATCATCATTTCTTGCAGAGTTTGCTAAGCTACCGGCCATTCTGTTTTGGTGCTTTACCTAGAGTCACCCATTTATACAGCAGCTGAATGTATTTAATTTTCAACAGAAAAGACATAATTCAGGATAAGCTATGTCTCCATTGATGGAAGAACAATGTACTTCAATATGTGAAAGACATTAACTGAAATAAAAAATACATCTTTGCAGCCTTCTGAATGTCAATATTTAGAGTGCATTTTGACTCATTAAACAATAGCTAAGCAATTCCCTTTATGTCAGCAAGGTTCTCCTATTATACATGAGCTCCTAATTGGGCAATCAAGTAATGTAGAAGACATAACTAACATACATCCTTATTGGCTAGTGGAAGCTTTGTACATTTTAACAAATAGTGTGAGCCTGTAGGAGAGGCTGTGTAAAGTACAACAGCTGCCGAGAATGTGACATACACACTGTATGTATTTCAGGTTGAGGTTATGGAGAACCACGTCTAGTTTGGTCCCATGGACGGGCTGGCCATCAACAGTGGAGAGGATAGATGCTCTCCCACAGGGACACCCTCTGGTTTAGGCTGGGCTAAAGGGAATCCAGTTTGTGCACTTTGAGAGTGCTCCGCAATGTGAAGACAGGCACAGTAAGAGGCAGCAGTATGGAGATTCATGTCAGAAGTATGCTTCTCATTTGAATTCAAGCAGTGTGTAAGTACCCTACGTGTGTTTGGCTCTCAGATCAGGTTCTGAGTCGGTCTTCGGTCAGGTTTATCATCGGTACACAAAAAAAGCCTAGCTCCTCCCCTCTCAATACAGAGTATTTAACATGCATACTTCTATTTTCTGCTTACAAGATGGTATTTCTTGGCAGAACGCACAGAGGAGGCACCTGTTATTAAATCACTGGAATCATGTCAAGAACTGAGTCAGAGCCACTGAAGCCCAAGCAATCTAAGGCAAAAGCGTTAACTCCAAGTACTAGGTCTGTTTGCTCAAATCCTTACTGAGCGTTTCCTCACCTCACTGCAAAGCCCACACCTTCGTTGGCTCTGGCTTTAAAAAAAAACAACCTGGACTTCAAGGCAGTAGAGTAGGGAGAAGGGTTCTGCCATTCTCCATCTTACACTTTGTAAAGAATAGGTACCTTCATTTTACATGTTCCAAGTCACTAGAGGTATTATACTAATATTAATGTCATATTTCACCCAGACTTTAGTATTACAGTACCAAACACACCAGTGATTCATGTATTGTATGAGATATATTATTGAATATAAGCACCACATGTCTACATGCACCAGTAAATATATAAAAAATAGTTTGTGAAGTTGTCTAGCCCACATTTAAGTATATACTAATACACAATCATTAAAATACTCTGTCTATACACATATAGAAATACAAAATTTGTGTATAGGTGCATTTTTACATATAGAGAAGCAAGAATACGTGCATGCACATGTATTGAAAATACAGAGTCACTAAAGCTACGGCAAGAAATTTTGGTAACTAAAGAACAATTCAGATCTCTTAACGTTCATATAAAAGTTTATCCTGCTCTCTAATAGTTAAGCTGACAGACAACTGACTGATTTCTGAAAAACAAGCTAAGTAAAATGAGTTCTGTTCTTTAAGAGAAGTAAAAGATATGGAGAAGTTGATTTATCAGTTCTGCCAGCACAACACACAAACAATCTGTGAAAAAACTCTTTGAAAAATTATGAAGCTTAAGTAAGGGAATACTAATGCAGTTTTATTAATCTGTGAACGGTCAGCAACTTACCTATACAAGCGGAGTTTTCAGTCTTTAATCTGTATCCATTAGGACAGTTCCAGTGCTGCAGAGCTGAGAGGCTGACAAAACCAATTTTAAAAACCACTGGCAAAAAAGCAACAAGGAAGAGAAACATAATCTTGAGCGTTTTTTGAAGTGTCACTAGAGAAAAACTAGTTTGTATTCAGTCATATCCAGGACAAGATGAGCACGTGTAATCCCAAAAGGTTTCTGCAATCTCCCACTTTACACTCAGACATCTTATCACAATACCAAGTTTTATCTCTGCCTTGCTTTTCTTGTCACTTTAGCCCTTACTGTGTCTGACTACAACCTTGAAGAAATTCCTGGGAGATTTCTTCCCCACACACGTCGGTTTTTTTCTCTCTCTCTCTTTCGTTCCTTTTTTTTTTTTTGGAAGCCAAGTATGAAATGCCTGACACTCTTGCCACAAATTTAACACAGCTTAAAAGCAATGCTCGAAAGGATCACCGTGAATTTCCTTGCAACAAGCAAAGTTGCTGTTTAAATCTTAAAAGCAGTGAATTTGCAAAACTGTTCACCACAGCCCTCAGTGGAGTACAGGGAACGAGATCTCCAGGTACCGTCCTTCTCCAAAACGCAGTTGCTTTTTACATACAAACTTGGACGGACTCCTCTTTTCTTTTTAAAGCTCTGCTTGCCCCACCTCTTCTCCTTTTAGTACCACTTGAGTGAACCCTGTGTTTGCAAATAGTAATGTGGTCAGTTCCTTACTACAGGGAACTGAGCCAGAATGCAGATAGCCAGCCACTCATAATAAATACAGTCTATTTAGAAAAGCAGCCCCTCCTGCTCGAGAAGTACCTGCGGCATGCCAGCTAAGTTTTATTTCCCAGAGATTGTAGGCAGGTTTATACCATGCCTGCTCAATCACAATTAGTTGCATTAATTTTAATATTGTCATGTATTTTACCACCAGAAACAAACTTTGCTGTCAAACCATGGCATGCAAAAGGGGGGAAAAAAATCCCTCTGGTTTCTCCAATATATTTAAGCCAGAAATACAAATTGGCTTAAGGTCAATTTCAGACCTAGGGTACGTGTTTGTAATTCTGATTTTGAACAAGCTGCAACCATCTCAGATCTGAATTCGGCCCTTGTGCACTTCCAGGAAAATACCTTGTCTCAGAGGCAAACATGTTCTGAGTCTGTATCTCTCACACACTGCAGGCATTGATATGCACACATTAGTGCTGTAAGAGGCTACTGTTGTGACATAGCGCTCTTTTACACCTGTTTTGCTGAAATATATAAACTAGAGAAATTCCAGGCGTATCAAGCTCATAATTCTTCTGGTATTGACAAAAGTCTCCATTTTCCTAGTCAAGCAAAACTTTAGAGCACAAGCCTAAGTTGCTGAATCTTGAATGTGCTGAGATTTAAGCAGGTATTTAAATGGTTGACCGTGCCAGGCTTTGTTGAGCTGACTACTGTAAGGCATTCTGGTTCTAGTGCTTTTTTCTTCACCCCTTTTTGTTTTATTTCTGCTGTACTGTGCTAGAATAAATACTAATAGAACAGCTGGATACAGCAGCAGTATTAGATGGTAACCTACAGCTGTACAAGTTCCCTCTCTGGGAATTTCCTCCCCCCATATTTGTCTGAATCAATAAGAGTCCAGACTTCCACTGTCAGAAAATAAGAAGCATGAAACCTGATTATAAATTGGGCCACTCTCCATTAAAAGCAACTGCTTCTTGATGTTTCTGCCTGCATGTAGGCACATTCTGCTTGCTCAATCTTCACTGCTACAGCTAATGCAGCTAATTAAATCTGGACCAACAAGCAGCAGCCACATTTCCTTATACTCTGCTCAGAACCGAGTCTCTGTTCTGCATGCTATAAAATACAATAACAGTAATGTAAATTATGCAGGGCTAGACTCATGCCAAACAGCATTTGCTTCTCCAAATAGTTCCCTGGAATACAAAAGGGCAACCAATGTGAAAATGCAGTATAATGCCATCCCATCTAGGATTACAGGATCCTGCCCACGTGAACCCTTTTTACTAATTCTGCAGCCGTCGGTTCCTCCTCACACAGTTTTCTTCAGTGTTCGAGCTGGGAGCATGCAACCTAAGAGGCTCAAAAGGAATGTGTCACTTCTTTGTGAGCAACCACCAGCAGCCTGTTTACTAGACCGTGAGGGTGGCCGTCCCAGCACAGCCCTGACCTCTTCTAGGGCAGACTCAGACAAACTCACTGAAGGAGACAAAATGAATAAGCTCTCCCTTTCCTGTTAAAACCCAGAAGCAATTTCTGTTTGACTCACGTTATTCTAGTCCCCCATTTACACACATTGCCTTTTCAGAACGTTTCCCTCAATCTTCCCCTGCTCCATTTCCTCTTTTGCCTTTACCCAAAACACAGTTAAAGGGATGCCCCAGAATTTCCCTTTTTTCTGTAAAGTAAAAGCGAAGACAGAACTGTCTGACACACCAATACCACAACGCCCTTTTCTGGAAGCAGCCAGGTAAAATGTGGTTAATAGTGTCATTAATTTTACCATCCTAGAAGCACCAGAATTGTTTAAAAACAGGAAGAAAAATCTCTTAATTGTGGGATTAATATTTTTTTTTACCCTCAAAACCCAAATATGGCTCAGACCAGAACTAACCCCCAGACCCACAATATGATACGCTATGATCTAGGCCTAAGGATGTAAATAAGTTACTTGAAAGTGGATAGAACCAATCACCTCCGCTTAGACAAAACCAGAAAGTTCTCAATGAATTATGAAAGGCATCAAGCCGTACCACACCTTCACTTCTCAAACATACCATTTTTCACCAAGTGGTTCAGCATACCACTCACAATAATTTCTTCACATCTAAAGTCAGTTAGCGTTTCAGAAGTTGTTCAAACGTGCTTCTACAAAGTGAACTATTGTGCTCACCTACAGGTATTAAGTACAACAATTTACTTTAGTCTAGCACTCATACGATAAATTAGGCTAAAATAGCACAGTAGTCTCATTTGTAGGGCTCACCACGGAACCAGTCCAAACGATCCTAAAATTAGCTGTCCCAGTATATCAAATGCAAAGAACTGACTTAGTTTAATCAAGAGACAAATGAACTAACAACAAATAAACATTTTATTCCTTTCTTCTGGACTTCCTGCTATCTCGATTAGTTTTGGAATGCTTTCTTTGCTGAAGTTGGTACAGACCAGCTAGCAATTCACATGGAGGGGGTCTTCTCCCCTACGTTGGCAACAAGCTGCTGTTGTCTACTTCAGGGCCAGTACATGCTGGCTCTTTCAAAACTATGAAGGAAACAGAGCCTTCCTTCAGTTTGCCAGGGCTTTCAATATCGTCATTGTATTAATTAGCACACTGTTTAAATCGTATATCGGTTTTTATTCTTGCTTATTACACATTGCACTAACCTGTCAGCGCTTCGTTTCCTGTCAGCCTCTGGAAGTCTGATTCTGGCCTTAGGCCTATTCTAGGCCTGGTTATAATTATATTTTATAGTCATCGCAATCCCAGTTGCCTCCAACACAGGTTAATTATTAAATGCAAGAGTTCACTGCAATAGGGTAGGAAATGTGTAGTGGCTATCTCTAGTACAAACAGCACAGAGGAATGAGGAACACTCAGAACCCACAAAAGAGCTTCCAGATCCTCCCCCTTGGCCCCAGGGAATCTGCGAGCCCCTTGGTCAACATGCTCATGGACACTTCATTCTGTCAGACGAGGTATTGCCACCAGAGCAGTAGCTAATTAACACAAGCAACTTTTAGGATGATACTGGGGATTTCTGATAGCCTTCAGGAAAAATAGACAGTATTTTTGTAAGCCACCTTCTTACAGAAGCCTGATCTGAGGGTCAGCGTGGGATGGCTGACTGAGCACCATACTTCCTCTGACATGACAGTGCTTGATTCAGTACTCTTAACGTCATTGCAGCAGGTTGAGCCTGCATCATGTAGAATTCTGACAAAAGGGACATTATGCAATACTAAATTGCCCGTCAGACAGAGCAGGGGGAGATACAGTGTGAGAGAGTGGCATATTCTGGTGATCTCTAAAAGCCAGGAATGCCTGAAATCTCCTCCTGAGGTATGATGGTTATTCTGGTTTTGTCCTCAAGCATGTCACTCATTGTTCTCTTCAACAATTTGGAGATAATATTTGGCTGGAAGGATGCAGTAATTTAATTTATTAGTAAAATTAATTAAAGAGCGGGGCTTCAAATCATGACAGCTTTGTGAAAACCAAGTGCTATTGTAGGCAATATCTTTCCAGTTGTCTCAATTTATTCCACAGAGCAATTATGACAAATACCCACTGGATTTTTTTTTGGCATGTTGAGTCTCATGTCTTTTCTGCTAGGGCTACAATTTTTCCTACTGCAATCTGATCTTAATGAAAAGAAAAAGACACCCCCCCCAAAAAAAAAAATCTATGTTAAAACCATACTGTTAATTATAACCAATATTAACTTTTTAAAACAGTTTTACACTTAACATTTTGACAGGCACCTTTCACCAGTCGCTGTACAGTGAATATTTATTTCATCAGCTAGACCACACTGGAATCCACAGAAAGATCCAGAAAGAAAGTTAAATATGCTTTCTCTCACATCCAGACAGTCAGAACAAGAGTGAAACATTCTGGGGAAGTCACATAGCACATTACTGACTTATGACATTTATCAATGTTAGATGACTACATTACACCTCTATGCTAGACATAAAGGAGTAGTTAAAATAGCATGTTGAAACAGTCATTTGGCTCTCTGAAGTGGAGATAAAACTGAAGATAAAGCAAGTCATTTGTTACTATGAATAAGGCCGATGCAGCTTGCTACATGAGAACATTTAAGACAGGGTCTTAGGAACAGGTATGGCACTGCTTCGCTATCAGGGTCAAAAAATGTATCCTCCCCTTAGTTTTTTTTGCTGTGTTTCCATCCCAAGGATAGCTGTTTCATCCACAGAAAAATGATTTCTAAGGCACATATTAGAACAGTCACTCTAACAGATCTCTCAGAACAAAGGCACAGAAATCTGATTTCACTGGTATTCAGAGTTGCTGAGCACTCACCATTTCCACTGCTATGAGTAAGAGATCAGAATTTGAAATATCAGTCCGTAGGTTCTTATTTGGAATCCATCTATCACAGGCATTACTACTTCTACTCTTTTTATCCCATGAGTTCTGGGCTGGGAAGATGAACAATTAAAATGACTTTTTCAGTCAACTTTTGTCTCTGCATCACAGACCTTTTCATTCTTCAGTTCATTCTTCTTGTGACCATGATGCTCTTTAGAAAATAAAGATCAGAAAACATTTTATGTTTTTTTCTACAGCTGCCTCATTGGCTATGTGGAACAGAATCACTGCATTTACCAATCCAATTCACTTGGGGTCAGATTAACCCCATTTCACCAGGTGCATCTACTTGGCATCTTCCAGTTTGCCATTCCTACACAAACACACACCTGCATAAGCTTACACCTGTGTATCACACCACAAAAACAGAATCAAACAAGATGGACAATAAACAGGTGTAGAAGTAGAAAGAGGCATTGTTAAAGTCAGCTTTCCACAGCAAAAACACCTGAGATATACTCAAAAAACTGGAATTACCAGAGACATTGTCAGTGCCTGGTACTGAGCTCCCATGAGCAGACTGCAAGATGCTCCCAGTGCTGCCAAGACTCAAGAGCTCTGAAGGAGGCAATGACTTCCTGAGCACACTGCAAGCCACATTCTCTCGTGGAAATTTAACATTTTCCTGTAGGTGGCCATGCAGCTGGTGCCAGAGGGATCCATCAGTGCACTGGTGGGCAACCAAGACGGGGTGTAATAAAATACACTGCTAACTGCTGGGAATGCTCACTTCCCAGATGTTCATAGAACAGATTCAAGAGATCTCCAGAAGCATGTCCAAATTAATAAATATTTTAGCATTGAGAATCTCCTGAAGGATTTGCCCAGAGCCTGCTGAAAAGTAAGCTTTGACTGGAAGCGCAAGTTTTTGATGTGATGGCATTTAATGTGTGAGATAATTTGACAGAGGGAATAGAGATCTAAAGTAAAACTATGTATGTTTGTTAAAACCCTACCCACAGTAGCCATAAGAGTCCTCCATGTGGATTCCTTATACCGTATCAGGGAGTAGCCGGTATGGAAAGCAGCAAGCGATCAGCAAGGGGCTCTGCCATGGAGGAGGCAGCTTGACCCGACACCACCTCAGAGAGAGAGCCTCACAGCTGCAGGGAGCTCAATGCCAGAGCCTATCACAGGCCCAAATGCCACTGTGAGAATGATATCCCAGAACTTGGCATTCAAATCCTGCAGCTACCAAACACACCCTGTTTGAGGCCACAGCTGTCAATTCTCCATCTAGACAGGGATGAGGAGAGAAGAGCAGCAGGGAAAAAGGCAGGCATACAAAGTACAAGCAATAGCCCACATCATATTTAACTTTTAGAAAATGGTTCTGCATACTCCAAAGCTTCAGACAGACACTGCACTGCTGGTGGGAGTGTGAACACGGGGGCTCCAGTTCAGACTCAAGTGACAGCGGTGGTTTCAGAAATGGGAGAAACAGGTTCCAGAAAGATATAGCTACCTCTTTTACAGTTACCAGTATTTATTGGTTGTCACAGACTTTGCCTTACACTAGGCTGACGACTGACCAACTAGG
This sequence comes from Arenaria interpres, assembly GCA_013399435.1. Classification (NCBI taxonomy): domain Eukaryota; kingdom Metazoa; phylum Chordata; class Aves; order Charadriiformes; family Scolopacidae; genus Arenaria; species Arenaria interpres. The sequence continues at coordinate 7,708 of VXAK01018966.1, read as the reverse complement.
AAAAGTAATGGCAAGATCAGGCACGGTTAGACTTTGTAAATTAAAATGTCTAAGGATGCACAGGCAAATTCCGTGACTGCTACAGCCACATGCACAGTATATTAAAAGATTCCTTCATTCCATCTTCATCCCTGCCACAGGCTTTCTGCATGATCTTGGAATACTGTGCAAGATCTCTGCACCTCACTATTCACCTTTTTATAATAAAAAGGACCAATACTTCCCTTTTGCATGAAGGAAGGTTACTGAATTTAATAGTTGTTATAAGGTGCACTGAGATCTTTGTATGTAAGGTAGTACTCAAAATTGCAAAGTAATTGTTAATTTATTACTGCTAAGATCACAGAGAAAACAAATTAGGCCACAAAATAGAAGGAAAAAGAGATGGTTAATTTGGATCTGTACATTAGCTGCATGAGAAATAAAACCCAATCTTCTTCCCAAGCTCTGTTGCAAAGCACTGAAAACTTTTAAATATCATTTGTTACTCTCAGAATGCAACATAAGTTTACTTCTATACAGAAAGCACAGTAAACATACACGTCCTTCAAAGAAGATATGTTAATGTTTATACTTAATTTCTACCAAAAATCATTACACTATATTGTAGAAACTTTTATTTCTCAAAGTGCAAACTAGGTTTATTATGGTAAAATTCCTATTAGTGCTATGAGATAAAATACAGAGGCCTTCTGTGACTTTACTAGACCTAACACACAACATCAGTAGGAATATTTCAGCTAGCTTAAAGTAATAGAGTATTTCTGAGACTCTTCGCCTTATACGCTGTATTAAAAAAATGCTTCACATTCTCAAGCCACTTCACAAGTTACCAGACTAATAATAATAATGAACAGAGTAGCTAATCCAAAAATCACCATCTATAAAATACACCTCAATCTATTGTAGCATCTTTATTAAAAACTAGAGTACTTCAGGGCCAAACTGTACTATAATCCTATTGCAGCTAAGGTTAACTGGGCATTAGGACAAAATTATTGAAGGGGGTACCCACCCAAATCCTTCTCAGCAATGCCCGTGGGAGAGGGTTTGGTGAACCTCTTGGGCAGTGCTTTGAAAATTAGCCATAAGGTGCCCAGTTTTCCAAAATGAAACAAGACTCTAGTAAGGGGAGAGGGGCACGGGAAATCTATTCTGAGAGTTTGCATGTGTTTCCCAATGCTAAAGAAACCTCTCCATTTGCGTGTTTGAGTTTGACTGCCTCATTTAGAACTGGGCTGACAGGCAAGGCAGAACATGTCATAAGAAGAAACCTAAATACCTGAAATATCCAGGCCAAACATTAAAATTCTAGTATCATCTATATATTTCTAGAAAGACTTACAGAAGGACCTACCTTATTATGTTGGCATAGAAGTCAAAGACACTCATTCCTGCATACATTCTCAGTGCTCATTGTCGCTCATTGCTGCAAAACATGTGGACCAAGGGCGGGGACTCTCCTCAAATATTGCTGGATCACAAGCTCATCTTCACATTCCAGGATTAAATACCCAGAGCAACAGCTCTTTGCTTCCAGACATGAAGGAGAAACTGATCCTGAGCTCGCTGAAACCAGTATCAAACTCCCCTCGACTGCATTAAAAACACTGGACTAGGCCTGTCTTACGGAAGGGACAGATTCTTGTCTTAACCATCACCACAGTTCTAAATAAGTTCATTTCTTCTTTCTCCCACAGAAATCAAAAGAGATTAGGTACTTGGGTAAGCAAATATCTCTATTATATGCTCTCCAGGGGCTACTTGAGTATTTTTTTCAAACCTGTGTAATTTAACTTAGGCCCAATACTCAGATAGAAGATAAATATTAAAAAAATATTTCTTAAAAGGCAAAATAATGGTACAATCTGATTAAGGCTTCAGGATATGGTTTTCATGCTACGTACATTTACACCTGTCCCAAACACAAGTTGTCATTGTGTGAAATGGACGTTTCTTTTCTCAATCTTCAAGTCTTCAAGAGGTTCCAGTAGCAAACCTAAACTAGCCATGGACACCAACACTCCTTTTCCTCTACTGCCAATAACAGGCACCTGTTCACCCCTACACAACAAAGCAATTATACCTTCAGCACTTATCAGCCATTAAAAACCCTTACAGTCATACCGTTCTGTGGATCTAATGCTTTTGTCGTAAGGTGAACAAGAACCATCTATGAAGTGCAGAACAACTCAAAAGAGCAAAGCATTGTAAGTAAGGCTGACTGGTTTGCCTGTACTGCTGCATGGCTGCTGAGAGCTCTTGCTAGAGCTGCACCCACAATGAATAAGTGACCATATTCACATTACACATCACTGTTTTTATCAGGGCCCATTAGATTAAGCATATTATTTAATTCAGACAATTGTACAGACAGGAAAAGACCGCCATATCTTGGCTTTACATGTTTAATATAGGTCAATTTATGATGAAAATGTACCTCCAAAGCTGTCAGGATTTCTCCTGACTACCCAGCTGGACTATTCCTAGAAGTAACGTGGTCACTATTCAGTACCCTAGGAGAAGAAAACCAAGCCTGTTTGATGTAGCAAAGCTCTTAGCAACCAGTGCTCAGGCAAAGTGGTTAGGGCCTGAAGCATTACTCTTGAAATCGGGAGTGCTGAACCCAAAGCAATTGCTTTCTGTGACCAGATGAATTGCAGAATTACCGAGAAAAAACATTTCCACAAAACTAGCAAAAGTAGTCAGCCACCACCACAGGAGGAAATGGTGTGCTACATCGTAAATGGCAGTCACTTCACCTTAGGCGGTGAATATGTTAAACCCTGTGAGGGGGAACTTTATGGCAGCTGGCACGGCTGTTTCTCGCAAACCGCCAGCCTTTGAGGATGGTGGAACTGCTATGAACCTGCTGCACCTAAACAAAAAGCTCCAGCCTCTTGTACAAAAGCGCCAGGCAGAACACAGGTCCTTGATGGCTATGGAGGCCAACTCCAAAAAAAAAAAACATGGATAGTTTTTGTTTGTCTGTGGTCATCGGTGGTTCCTTATACACACCAGGTACGTACAGTGATGAAAGGAGGCCGTTCAGTTCCATCTTCACGGGCTCATTTATCATGCTGAAAGACTCAGTCATCTATGGTTTCCTTACAGATGGTCAGTCATTCTTAGAGGCTTTCCTGGTATCATAGCTTTTTGGGATAGATTTGAGACACAATAGTAAGGGACACTTTGACTATTACTATTTTATCAGTACTGCAAGTGGCTCGCAATCTACCTGTCACTTTGCTGAAACTGTCAAGATGTGGTAGCATCTTCTGGATCTCTCCCATGGCCCAACCTCTCACAGACACTCTTGCTATTTGTGTATACTTATTCTTGGCATCTGAAAGCCGCCCGAAGCGTGTGACAGGATTCATCTCACTGTAACTGGAGCACCACTCCACTAAGTCTTGAGCTACTGGCATTTGCTGAAATGGTTGTGGGCTTAGAAACCTTGTGAAATGCCAGTTCCCAGGATGTGGTCAATAAGTTATTTAGAGCATCTTCTCAGAACCCACTCCTATGTTTTATCCTCAGCCCACGCAAGGTTGGCATCACACAGTTCATAAAGAGCATGGCTTTTTGTGGAATTTACTCCAAATATTCATCAGAGGAAGAAACGTCATCATTTCAGATATATTTTTAGGCAGTGACATTTGACTTCAACTTCCTCCAGGCCTGTCCCCCTGCCCTTTTGATGAATCACAAGTTATTAGTACTGTAATGGGCTCCCTATAGTTAAAGTTTTGACAACTCATTCTGCCCAGAACTTCCTATAACCACAAAGGATCTGAAAGATACACAAGGATATGTTTTGACTATAACAAATCCTATGAAAGCACATGATCTTCATAGTTTATTTCTCCCTTCTCTTTAAGGCTGGCCAGGTTCACTATCTTTCTAGCTGACAGCTGCCATCAAATACTGTCCTAGCTTTTCCCACTTAACACATGGCCCATCTCATTTTTGCAGTACAGTTAGACTCCTTTGATGGCAAAGGCAAGGAGCCATGTGATCAATACCTATGTAGCCTCATCAGACTCAGAAAGCCAATCTTTTTAATTCCTTCAGCTTAAGTCTAGGGTTTCCCCATCCACAAGTCTTGTTTCAAAGCAATTATCTCAACTCCAGAATTAATGCTAAATATAAAAAACAAATCATGTACAAGAATACAGCCTTTTGTCCCCCAGACCAGATTTCTCTTAACTCTCCTGAAGATCTTTCCTGGACCCATTTTTTCGAACTGGTGAATTCTCACTATCCTTCCTCCTTGCAGTTCTTGCCCATGATTTTATAAGCCGAAAGACTGGTGAATGAGGTCTTTCCACTCAAAGAACAGGGTTCTTGCCAGCAGGGTATTTTCACTCTTTACTTAATCTTACTTCTCTGTTTCCTGTAGGAATTTCTTCTTTTCTACTCATGCATTCCCCTTCACCACAGCCTTTTTGCTTGTTTAGAATCTGTTTGATCAGGTTGCCAATTCAATGCTTTCTTCCAAGACAGGCTTGCACATAAATAGTTATACTAAAAAGTCTTATTTCACATCCCAGCCACCAAACTATCATTTATGCGTTCTGCTTTTCCTGAGCGCCTTTCCAAATGTCTATCTGGCTGATTCTCAACATTTCCATTTTTTTATTGAAAAAAAAATTTAAAAATTGTTTAACCATTTTCCTTTTTTTGGGCACAGTTTTTGCCTGATAATCCATAAAAGAATTTTTATGATCATTCTTCTAATTTCTTTACGAAGGTCAATGAGCTTTCAGAATCACTATTTTTTTCTGTCATATCATTTGATCCAGACTTCATTTCAATGTGAATCTTCAGTAGTAAGAAACTGAAAACTTAATCATCTTCGACTGGCTGAACTTTTGTCTGTACCATTTCACATTCAGGCAATCTCTAGAGCTAAGTCTTTGTTAAAGACACCAGGAAATGTCACTTTTTTTCTATCAATAAACAAGGAATTTTGTTAGTTACCTCTCCTCATGAAGTCCCTGCTACAGTTTCAAAGAAATAGCTCATACAGATATTGGACATAATGGCTATTCAATCATTGTGCCCGACCAGAACAAAGACCGTTATTTTCTGGCTTGTGAAAAACGTGGCTTGCATTGTTTCCTGCTGCTGATTACCCTATCCAAAGGGAATGTCTGCTCCTCTAAGAGTAAAGAATGCTCAAGCAAGCTAAGGAACAAATAATCGGCACTTTTGTGCATGAAAATGTGCCTCTGCCATCATAGATTCTTTCCTGATGTTGAGAATTAATTTAGGGCAATCTTCTACTAAAAAATATCTTCCTCAGATTTTAAGCTGAACTCTGAACCCCAGGAATTGAGTGTGTTTGTGGATATTGATGCAATGCAAATGCAGAACAAGCAGAAGTGTTACGATCCCTGTTTTCACATTCCTCCCGCAGGAAGTCACAACATCAAGTCACTTTTATGCTAGAGAACAAGAAATATCAAGTATTTTTGTTTTTTAAACCAATCAGTGAGAAACCAGAACAGGTCACTCAAGACTTGAGAACATGCTCTGGAAAACTACCCATGGATAATGTCATTCATGTGTAATCTGAAGCCAGCAGTATGCTTCAAGATTAGTCTAACATAGAAGAAGGCTCTAACCCAAGTCAAGTAAGGATAAAATTTAAAAGGCAGAGAAAAGAAAACAGTAACATTAAAAGAGAAAGTAATATTATTCTGAATTTAATTTGCCATGCTGTATAGCTGGCTGCTTACCATACTCTTATATTGTCCTCTTTCTCCCTCTGTGATTTAACTTCCACATCATCTTAAACACAAGGGACTGGGCTGTGAAACAAAAAAATATAATTGGTAAAGTTATTTTTGAAGGCTCAAATGTTTGGCCAAATCTTAGCAACATAAAATTCAAGACACATGACTCAGAAGTCGATCCGATCAGGCCCTGGCATTAGACTTCAGCATCACTAATTAAATCAGGTTCTTACAAAAAAAAGGTACTTATGGGTATTGGATTTAATTTCCTTTTTCTTTGACAAAGGTATAATTGTTTTAGAGACTAGAAAATAGTACAAAGCAGACTATACATATTTTGTTCTTGTTTTCCAAAACAGTCTTAAACTGGAAAAAGTGAGTGAGAAAGAGTTAAACAAGAATATGAAGATCTGTTTATGAATCTACTTCTTGAAGGTTTAGAGAAATAGCTGTTTGAGGACTCTAAAGGTTTCCTACAACTGTATGTCTAAATGAATGAAAAAAAGTAAAAATATACCAACAAAGCTTTTGTTGGGTTGACGACTGAACAAGCAACTAATTTAATTTAGATCAGAGTGGCACTGAATCTACTAGTAATTGTCATTTTGGATTGTTCTTACTTTCCATCTAGTGCAGCAAGCATGTCTCAAGTACCAGCAGCCTGAACCAGAGCCCCTCAGAAGAAACTACTAGAACTCTGTCTGAGGAAACACTGGAATACTCTATTTTTGCCCTCAATACACACACATTAAGCTCCTTTCTCTTGTATTAAGAGAGAAGAAAAAAGAAAACACATTCCATTTCAGCCTTCTCTGGACATGAAGTATTTCACCGAGTCCTCTCTCAGTCCCCTTAGTTCCATAGAAAACAAAACAAAACCAAACCTCCACATCATTACCAAAGGCCTTTAACTCCACCTTAAAAACATGTGCCAAGTATTTGACTACTCATTGCGTTTTACAAAAAGTATTTTCTTGTCAGAATATCATCTCCAAAATGTAATATTTCACACACCGTTGGTAAAGTGGTATTCCACTATCATGAGAGGTTAAAGTTACAGTACTTCGTACAGTCAACTCCTTTCATAACATTCTTAAGCCAATCAAGTGTCTTTCAAGAATACCAGACCTTAAGTTGGATCAACTATACTTAAAATACATACCTGACGGGTGCTAGCTACTGAACTTGCTGCAATAATTAGAGCAATTTCACATTCTTTTCTAAACACAAGGCTAAGATATTATTTCCTAAAAAATAGAAACTCGGAAAAAGTACATCTTTTTTACTTAGATCTTGGGAAAGACGATATCCTTTTGTTCATAGTTGCTTTCTGCCTTGCTGATTAAAAAGATTCCTATCCTGAACACTGATGAATAATGTACACAGCTTTCTAAAAAGAACTCTCTCCTTGGTATAGCCTGTTTCAGACTGATATTTCAGCTTGATTTTGCCACTGTTTAGCAAGGGAGCCTTTCAGATTTATAAAAAATAGTTTCTAAAAAAAAATCCCACATTAATCATGCTTCCATTCTGATGTGAATTTTGATCTTCTGAAATTCAAAGGAAAATTTTTTCAGTGATTTAAAAAGAAAACAGAAAGCATATATTCTATTGAAAACTTTCTCATTTTCAACAAAGGAAAGTGACAGTGCTAGCCTGGAGCTTCCATGGCTGAAGGACAAGCAATCGCGAGACCTCTGCCAGCTTCTTATAGAATATTTCATCGACCTCTACACCCTGGTTGGGGGGTCTGTAACAATCTCTCACCATGATCTCTGCCTGATTGGCCTTCCTCTTGATTCTTACCCCCAAACACTCAACACTGTCATTCACATTGTTAAGTTCTAGGCATTCAAATCTGTCCCTAACATACAAGGCCACCCCACCACCTCTCCTTCCTCACCTATCCCTTCTGAAAAGTCAGTAGCCATCCATCGCAGCACACCAGTTGTGTGTCTTCCCACCAC
>VXAK01018962.1:14232-54131 GCA_013399435.1 Arenaria interpres | reverse complement strand
CATTTTTTGAGAGAGGATTATTACAACAGTATGGTTAGTCACTGCAATTCTCTGTACAGCAAGTACTTCGGGTGAACACATCCCACTCATAACAGTTTGGATAAAAAAGATGGGAAATTACATGAATGCGATCCATGTTTAGGCACGAGGTTAGGCACGAGGAAAAATCAAACTGTGAGGCAGCAGACTGAATAGGCACTTGAAATCTTTTTTCCAACAGGGGATCAGCAATAACTCATGTGACAAATACCATGAAATAAGATATGAGATCATCTTCAGTAAATCAATCAAGCAACTGTTTCTCTGCTTTATCTAAGAAATGTCCGGTTAAAAAAATAAAAATAAATAAAAATAAAAGGAAAGGTCTGGGAAACAAAATTTAGGATTATCCTTGACTTACATGTGTGTGCTCCCTCAGATGAGGTGCAAATCATAGGCCTATTTGTTATTGTTCTGGAGCCATACTTGGCATTTCTCCTTGTGCGGAGTCAGTAGGTGGAACTGGGAGCACCTACACCCAACTTGTGTTCCCTTTAGTTTGGTGGGTAAGAAAAAAGTGAATACTGTGGGTTTTAACCACTTAAGGGCTCTGAAAGCCCAGAATTCGAAGTTTAAACTTTCACTAGATTGTTAAATAAATGGGCAGCAGAATGCCTTCCTCCTCTCTGCAGCGTGCTTTGGACAAAAAGCGGGGTACTTCTTGGCTTCACACTGCACTAAATTTGCTAGTATTTGTCGCCATGCTTTGAGTGCAACTGCCGGATAGGACTTACAAACCTGTGTTTTTTATTAAATGTGATATATGGTGAGATTCTCACCAAGTCAAAAAGCCCTTTTGATAGAAAGAGAAGCTGAATAGTCAGAGGCTTGGGGTATTTTTAGTTGGGGGATAGGGAGCCTTTTAATAATCTCTTGAGTTTTGGTATCTCAACTGGATCCCGTGGTCCTGATGAATAACTTTTGTAGATGTGGGCAACACAGCAATTATTCCTTCTAGACAAAACCATCATGATGTGTTTGCATCATACAGATGGTGTCAAATCCTCATTATTGTGTTCCCTCTAAGTCCCCCAACACTCCCATTTCTTTCTTGCACCAAGCTCAGACATAGGATAAAACTATATATGGTTCAAGTTAATGTTTAAGTGATAGAAAAAACAACAACCTGAAATTACACTTAGAAAAGTGTTTGATAGGCCTACCCAAAAAGCCAGGGCCAGTTTTTGTCTCCTTGAGCACCCTTCTGGAAGGTGGAATACTGCAAGACAAGTGGTTTCAGTCTGACCTGATTTACAGGACAGAACAGGATAAACAGGTGGTCACTGTCACTCAGCTACCAGGCTATATAATTACCTAAAATAGTAATTAAATCAAAATTACTGCAATAATAAGATGGTATTAGAGAACTGCTCTTTAAAATATACCAAGGGCATCAGGATTTTCAATTTACTTTATCTTTTTTTATAGTTTCTTAACCAAATTAATCAAGTAGTCATGAAACTAGAAGATGGATTTGATATTTACGTTCTTTGTGGTTTTGGACACAAGTCTCAAAGATAGTAAAGTTATGGTTTAGCATGAAACCATAACACGGTGATGAATTGGCACAATGACAGCGTGTGTACACTGTAAATTCCTTGAGAAAGAAGTCTCTGTCGTGCCCTCGTGCCCACCATTTGCCACTTTCTGTCGCCAAGCTACCCTCAAATGTAGGCAGCCTGGCATCTCCACTGGGCCCTTCCATGTAAAGCATGGGGTGACACACCAAGTTGTTAGCCTCCTCTCTACTGCTATGGCAAAAAAATCAAGAGCATACTTGGAGAAAATATGTGAGATTTAGAAAGTATTGCATTTCAGGAAGAGATAGTCAGCTGGGGGAGGAGGTCTTGGGTGACATGAAGGAGAAATAAGCCTCTATTTAGATGTTGGCAAGGTCACAGAGATACAAATTTTTAAATGTGTTTACAAACATAATTGTAAGATCAGGAGTTGAGTCTTATTTTTAAAGTGTGTTAATATACTGGAATGATATTTTAGAAAAAAGAAAGTATTAGAAGTCATTTAAAATCTCTACCTTTTGTCTACTCAATTGGGGAAGAACTACAGTTTCAGAATTCTTATCTACATCATACTGTTCTCAGCAGAATAAATTGTTTGTAGAGAGATCTTCGTTGGTGGTTAGAGTATAAAAAAACAAGTGAAAAAATTATGGCGTGTGCTTATATGTTTAGATTTGAATTTATCTATGTTAACAAGATATCAAAAAGAGACATAGTGTTTATCTTTCTGTTATGCATTCACACCATGACTTTAGAGTGGAAAAAAACCTGCTTCCCTTCATCCTGTGTTGCGAGCTGCTCATGGAATAGAAACCTATCTTTTTGTGGCAGACATCCTAAGCCTCCCCCCTTCTGCTGCTATGAAGTTCTGAGTAATCCTGATGGGCAGCGTAGTGATGAGCGTAGATTTCTTGCCAGTCACTCTAGATTTCAGGCCCTTTTCCCACAAGCACGTTGCTTCATTTTACAAAGATTAATTCATGTGCTTGTTGTAGTGTTATTTGCACAGACAGAATGCACCGTCTGCTTAAGGTCAAGCACACGTGTAAGCCTTCGAATGACTGGGCTATAAATAGCCGGTGTATTTGGCTATTTAGAACACCGTTGCTCAGGCACACCTATCAGTTTCAGCAGAAGTTTTGCGTGTGCAAGAGATATAGGGTCACATTTCAAATGATGTCAGTCCAGGGCTCCACAAAGCTTTGCCAAGCCGCAAAGTTTGACCAGTGCGGAACCATTTGAATAGCTGCCTCATTTCTTCTTCTCCCTCCTCTTGGGGGCAAATTCACACATTTAACTACTCTCTAGCATTCATTTTCCCCACTAAGTTATATGGTTATTTACCTGATTAGGTTTCTCAAAGCAAATTTTAATAGATGTCTTCTTTTCCCCTGCCCAGTGAAGGTGAGCTCAGGGGTTACGCAAGGCGGAGGCTGGCAAGGCTGAGCCTCGCCAGTGCCCCTCGGTCCTGGCTTTCCTCACAGTTGTTATTCCAGTAAAGTCTCTCTCTCTCTCTCTTCAGCTGCAGCTGCCAACTCTGTTCAAATGTGTGGTTGGTTTTTCTGCTGTGGGCAAAGAGCCACCAAGACTGAAGCTGGATCCACGAAACTCATTTCATGGCCAGACGCTGATTCCTTTAACCATAACTCTCCATAGGTAATGAAAGGTGGAACTATGCCACAAAGGAGGTGGGCACCTCTCTCTGCTGGAAGATGGAAAAGTTTGTTGCCCCAAAGCAACAAAGACTACGTTCTAGGAGTCTGGGGAATAAAAAAAAGTGTCCTCCCCCCCCTTTTTTATTTTGGATTGCTTTTTTTTTTGGATGAATTTTAAATGGCTACTTGTGAGGAAACTACTTTTATTCCAAACAAGGATTCATCTGTCTGCTTCTGCAAGGATTAAGTCTACACCAAAAGGGAAACAAAACTCACCCACATTATTCCTGTCTGCAATAATGAAAAGAAAGCACCTCAGCCATTTGCCATGGGGCGTCTGGAAGGCTTGTGTTTTCATCTTGCTAACTAGCTCCTTAAGGAGGGCAATTTGCATTTCCCCTGGAAAAATCTTGCAAACAACACAGTTGGCCAGCAAGGGATGTGACCTCTTCAAAATGTACCTGCTAAAGACCAAATTTGATGGTGGAAGACTGGTTACTGGAGTAACAAACTAGATAATTTACTTTTATCATCCAACCCCCTTACTCCACTGTCATCACTGAGGCTGAACCGATTAAAACTGATGAGATGATTTCATTTTGTACATGTTATGCTGAGTGCAGCTGCCTAACTTCTATACAGCAAATATAAGGACAACTTTATCTATTCTGTATAAACTGGTATTTATTTATACACTCAAGTTTCTAGTTGGCAGGCCTTTTTCCTTAGGCCTTAGAGGTCTTCCTTAGGCCTCTAATCCTAGAGCCTTATGTGTGAACGTTATTCTTTCCAGGATAAATTAACAAAACTCAGTGCTCTGCCATGTAGAGGTTACTGACTTAGCCTTGGATGAGCTAGTTAAGGTGTGAGAACCAATTAAGTTGCCTTAACTTTGGATTCTTCCAAGCTAGTATGCAATTCTTCCCAGCAGAGTTAATTAGCTTAGGCATCCAACCAGCAATTTTCACAGCAAACTAACCAAATTATCTCTGCATGATATGACATTGTGTCATGTCTGAGCCCAGAATTTGTCTGTCTACATATGGGGATAATTAACCACAGGTTGTGCCATTGAAAATAGCAGTGGATGCTCTAGGGAGAGGAACAGTCTATACACATAAACATCTGGACTAAAAACCACGTAGTGAGTACCCTGCTATATGCTCAAATTTTGTGCCAACTATCGTTTTTAAAAGTCAAAATCATTACAAGTAAGGAGCATGAGGAGCCTAGGGTTCTAACTTCCACAATGTAGCATAAAGCAAAAGCTTTTTGACATCCAGTTCTGCATTATCTAGCAATTTTGTCTCGGTCAAGTGCCCTCACTAACTTGATAACATCTCCAATTTAAACAGAACAGTGCAGATGTTCTGCCTTGCACTGCAAGTGCTGATGAGCTACTGGTGGCTCTGCAGAGACTTGGAGATTCAAGGGAAACCGGAGACAGCACACTTTTATTGACAGTGTGGTATTTTTATGAGGTATTTTTATTACCTGCATTAACTATAGTACCTCAGGTTCTCATTGTACTAAGAAGTGAGGAAGCACTTCTCTTCCCATTTTTCAAAGGACAGTGGACCTGCAGGGAGATTCAAAGCCTTAGCCACCGCCAGGCTGAAGAAATCTGTGATAGGTTTAAGGTCTCAACACTGGTCCTCCAAAGGCTAAGGTGGGCCACTGACCCGCTTTCTCCTGTGACAGTGATAGAAGTTGTGTTGTTTTACCTAGTATAACATATAGAAGTGTAAAGAAACAAGCACAATGTAAAGAGTAAGAGGGAGAACCTAATTTTCTGTAAGTACTTTAGTACACATAATTATGCTGATAATAAAGTTATCCTGGGCATAGCACATAGATATTATCTATTATATCCTCAGGAAGCACTGCTATGTGACCATTTAATTAAGTCATTCAAGTTATTTTTCACACTTGGATTATAAATATCCATCACTTCAATGCTGAAAGATGAGGCATTAAGCTGATTCTTTTGCTCTTAACCTCATATTGAGCGATATCTAGTCAGTCCATTGAAAAGGTACCTACTTTCACTATCGCCATTGGAAGCGTTTAAGCATTTCTTTATTGCCTGCTTTCCACTGGGAAGATTGGAATAGAATAAGATTTTCACTGCAAACCTCTCTTCCTCAACCTTTTTAGAAAAAGAACCTCATCCACAGAATCCACGTTGCCTCAAGGAATGTGGACTCACAGTCACAAGCCTAGGGTTACTCATAAAAACCTTTAAAGTTGAAGCTAATCCAGAACCAGTGGTATAACCCAGATCCAGACCTTTCCTGACAAAACCAGCTGTTACCATTTGAGAGTTCTGCTCAGTACCGTACAGTTCCAAGTACGGACTAGTCTTGCGTCAAAGATCGCTGAAGAAATAGTCAGTACTCCAGCCTCCTGTGTTTCTTTTCTTACTAAGTAATTATCCTCTTGCAGTTACTGGGACTTGCCCTCTAGATTTCTGTCAGCGCTGTCTCACTGTTCCAGTAAATGACAGCACGACAGTTTCAGCACATTTCAAAGACTGTGCAGTCAAGAAAGATGTCCCTCTCTGAAGGCACGTTGTGCTTTGTTCATGAGTTACACCCACAGATGTTTTAATGTCAGCCTTGCATTGATCAGTGACAAACTTGGTCTTTTGTTCTCTCGGAAATTCAATTCTCTTGTAAAATCTGAAATTGGACACTACATGACGCAGTCGGCACAAAGTCTTAGACCTTTTAGGTTGCACGATTCCAGGCTCCTGCTCTTCCATACCGAGTTCAGTATGAAAGGAGAGGTACCAGAATGGACATCCTCTGACTTTATAGCACTACCAGAACCACACACGTGCCTGTGATAAATCAAGACAGTGGAGATTGTCTCCAGTAGCTGCCCTCAGAGCCACCATGTAATGATAGTTTCTGCTTCCCATACTTCGTATGGAGCCAGTTGTGGGATATCCATTTGCACTCAGAATAACCTCAGCTCTGTACATTATTTGGGATACCTTGGGGTGAAATGTAATATCCTATATTATATATGACACCACCGTCCTTAATTTGTTAGAGACACTGAAGAATTGTAATAGCAGGAGAGATATTTTTAAATACAAGAGATGTAACCTCTGAGAGCCAGCCTCACCTTTGGCATGACCTCTGGAGTCATTTTAGCATTCCTAGCAGTTTCCTTACAGAGCACAGCACATGTTCTCATTCTTGCACATGCATATACTACAAGACATAGATAACAATATATGTAATGGAAACAAGATCTTGTTCTGCTCACTGCTCCTATGGTATCATTTGCACTAAGGATGATGCAAAACTCCCAATTTTAGACTGACTTGTTATAAAAATGACCAACCTGTGCAGAAGACTTTCATCTTCAGGTCATTTTTCTGTTCTCAACTACCCCCCCCTCCGCCCCCTGCTTTTTTTTTTCCTAATGGATAATAACATTTGCATGGATATAACATCCTTAGAACTACAGTATTATGAACTCAGTGCTATTTAAGTTGCAGATTATAATTGGCATGATAAAGGATCACAAGTGTATCTTTTCTGTCAGCTTGTTCCATTAAGAACCTCTAACCATGGATCATTGATGTAACACATCATTACGGCCCATTGTGTCAGTTCTTCTGTTGGGATCTGTGCACTATAAGCATGACAGATTTCCTCCGCAGCAATTATAGTCTATTGTGACAATAGGATTTAATGAATATAAACAACAAACCACATAATCTGTTATTACAGAACACAGCTATGCACCCAGATGGGAATTAAGTTCCTAGACATTGCCAGTTGCATTTTTAAAAATTGTGACTATTTCAGTTTTTCGCGTTATTAATTCAATGCTCTAACTTACTGAATTTCACTGAATATTTTAGAGTTGGAAGGGACCATAGAGATCATCTAGTCCAACTCCCCTGCCAAAGCAGGACCACCCAGAGCATGTCAGAGCATGCCACTCAGGACTGCATCCAGGCGGGTCTTGAAAATCTCCAAAGAAGGGGACTCGATTACAGCATACATTTATCCCAGCCCTGGCAGGTGAAAGGTCTTCAGCATTTAAAGCCTAATCCTGCAAGTGTTCCATGATTTAATTTTTTCTGAGTAAACATTATCTTTTAGGAATTTAGACACTTACTCCCTGTCTTTCACTGTGATACTAATCATGCTGTTAATGTTTCAGTACTAGCACTGAAGATGAAACAAGAAAATAGAATAAAGTTGGTCACAGAAATTAATGACACATACCAGAACATTCCTGCATTGTTTCCAAAGAACAGACGCTTCTGCTTAATATTAATTTTTACAAATGATGGGCAAAGTACTACGCTGGCACAAATCTGTAAAATCACGACGTTTTGCTTATTGATGCAGCTGAAGGTCTGACCTAGGGTCATTTGATATATATTTGTGAAATTAATACTCTTTTTCAAAGTACATAAATGCTTCTTCACATTAAAGGTGTGCAGTCTACAAAAGTTCACACTTTTCCCAGGCTGAATTTAAAAATCTGGCTTGATTACAGAGAGTTTTGGCTTTTGAATAGAAGTTCTGGACTTGAGTACCTCAGAGATTACAAATATAATGTTGGTACAGCTATAATTTCGTCTGTGTAGATGAGCACTACTAGAAAAAAAAATATAAGTAAATGAAAATTCACCATAAAGAATAAATTGATGAGGACTACATGTGGATGAGCTATCTAAATGCCATTGTGGATCACCGCAGCCATTATCATGTACTTTTGAAACTAAATCCCCAATTAAACATACTTGCACATTTTTGTATCAAAAAAGGAAAAGACTCTTACCCTTACCTAGCATGCGAACACATTTGGCATTCTGATCAGGACTGTCAAATGAGATTTCTCCGCACCTCTGGAAAAAAAAAAAAAGGATATATTTAGTTAAAGACTGTGTGATAGTACCCCCGTCCTTCTCCTCTGGTAGCTCTGTTTGGTTTTGGCACTAGAGATGTTCAGAGACAGGTTGTTAAAATGTCAAAATCTAAAGATTTTCAAGTGTGAGGTAGAATGGACATTGTTAATGTGCAAGGACGGGTCAACACTGTGTTCCATGGTGTTCACCAAGAAAAACTTAAGCTTACACCTATTACCTTTGTATCTCTGGCTTAAGAAACTGCCTAATTCATGTTATTATTTGTTAGTGTCAGACCAAATCATACAGGAGGCCTCATTTACCACTGGTAGACATTGCGCCCCTCTCCCACACACTGATTTAGTTGTCACATGGCCGCAGCCTAAAGAGGAACCGCCAAGTGATCCCATTGAAAACAAACCAAACAGCACTGCTGATTCAATTATTTGTATCCCTGTAAAACAAACTTATTTGAAAAAATGCACAACTCAAGGTACCTATTAAGGAAAACTGTCACTTCACAGAATTTGAACTCTCTGTAACGCTGATGAGTAAAATTGTTTTTTGTAAAGTGCAGATAATTTACACCTCTGTACTAACATGCTTTGTTAATGAAAAATAATATTCCCATATGCAGATATATTATGAGGGCCGATGTTCTGTCCTTATACGGACCCAGGGAAGGAATATCAGTAGTTAGGATCAGAATACGAATGCGCTGGGTTGTTTTCAGAGATAAGACATCATCTTTGAGACAAGCATGTGGGTTGAGCTGCCAGGAGAAACATAATTGGTGTGGCTCATGGGTCTGATCCAGCTCCAATTAAAGTCAGTGAGTGCACAAATCCCGCTCACTTCAGTAATGGTTGCTTCAGGTGCTACAAAAAAGATTCCATTTTATATCACTACGCTCAAAGCTCATGATAAAGGCTTAAGGATAGCCTCGTATTTTACAGGTAAAAGTGGTCTGTGCTTCCTTATCTACATATTTATGATTTTGGTATCTATGACCAACTGGGAATAGAAGCACAGTGGTTCAAGTTTGGATAAATCACTGAAAGCTACTCATTTCCCTTCCTCTTCCGTTCTCTCTCTTATGCAGTTTCCTGTTTTCAGCACCTATGGCTTTCTCTCCTTTGTAAGACAAAGTGGTTAGTCCCGTCTTTTTCTTTGTTAATAAAAGTGACATTTGCAGCAAACAGTAAAACCTACAAAGCGTCGGGTAAGTAAAAAATCCCAGAGCTTCAAAGAAGATGAAACACAGCGACAGTTTTATAAATGAACAACACATTTGGAACTCGCTATTTTTAAAATAGTCTTCACCTCCCTCACATTGAAATAAACACAAACAAACAAACAAAAGCCCATCTCCCACACAGAGTCTTTTCATATATCAGTACATCTAAAAAGAGCAAACAGATGCCTGTATTAACCTTCCTAGGTGGGAACACATACTACTGAAAACTTGCAAAAGTAAAACAACACCCAGCATTTCAAAGTTAATTTTAGGAATGCTCTTATACCAGCTCCATGTCAGGAGACACAAAAATTTTACTCTTCATTTTTCAAGAAAAAATGTTAAGATAAAGGCATCATTTCCCAGAAATCTCCCAGCTTCTTCTTCATGACCATAAGTAAACTTAGACAAACACAGATTTAAGAAAGCGTGTCAAAATTCACTGCTTGCCTCACCCCTGAGTTTAAGCAGCTCTTTGAAAATCCTTGGTTATTTTTGGTTTAGTCCCTCGGATGTATTGTATGTTCCAGACATATTTATGCAAACATCGTATTTCAGGCTGGCAAACGCTGTCTTACAACATTTAACACTACTCACCAGTCCTAGTGTTATGAAATTGGGAAAGTGGCTAATGTTCCCCCGAGTCTCCTAACATCCCGCAGGAGCCATTATGATGATGGATGAGCTTTGAAAACTTTACAAGTGAGAATCAGATAGCTGCATACAAGTTCATGGGCTTATCTGAATTCCCTCAACCTCTGCAGCCCACAGAACTGGCTGAAAATCACGCTACGGCAGTCAGCCCTGGAGATTTTTCACTATTACCACTGCAGCTGGAAATAGGAGAAGAAAAAGCTTCTGCAGCAATTTAGTTTCTGATGCCAGTAAAAGTTCATAGGTACACATCAATGGGATGAAAAATAAGCTGTTACCAAACTGTTCAGAGCATCCAGAAAAGACTTAGTTGGATCCTGGATGTGTAAAGTGGCACAGAAATGCAGCAGGGACTCAAAAATTTGCACATCCAAAAATGTAAGTGTTGTTTGGGCATTTTTTGCTGTCAGCAAATGTTTTCCATGAACAAGAAGTAAGAAATGACTTCAGGATTTAGTCTTTAGGATTAAACTGAGACTTTGCCACCACTGCTGTGAATTCTTGCCAGGGCTGGATAAGCTTCTCGTGTCCTTTCCCTGGCCTGGCTTACTTCCCTTTCTGTTTTGGGTTTGTTCTGCCTGTTTGTAAATCGGGGCTGGTAATGAGAGAGAAATTCCAATCCATTTCCAAACTAGTCCCAAAGCAGCTGCTAATTCTCTCCTAAAAGATTCTAAGTTGGCGACAGGGTCAGTGATGGATCTGTCAAAGAGCAGGAGCAGGAATTTGCCATTAGATGCTGGTTATTGTACTTTTTAATTTCAACGAGTTAGAAAGCAGGGAGAGGAGAAAGAATAACCCCAGACATATCTGCTGTACATATGCAGACCTATTGCACATGTGTAGGTCACCAGATATGTCAGTTGGGGAATCTGAGGGAGACATACATCATCTCTTTTAAAGACTGGTTCAACAGCCTCCAGAAGCTACCGCTTATAAGCAGCACGAGCAGTATTCATAGGAGTCAGGTCTGGAAGAAGGTATCCGTTTTGTGATACCATTTTCATATCAATGGTGAGCTGTAAAGGCCAAACACATTATCCAGTTAGGAAGAGCAATAAACTTAAGCAGGAGAGCTGTCTCTGAGCTTCATTTCTTGAAACCTATGATGAGGTTGTATTCATAGTCCTGATCTATATTTGAAGCTCAATAAAGTTCCAAGAATTCACTCTCTAAAAAGATAATAAATCACTTTCTTGAATCTAAATGATCCCTGAGTTTGGGATGTTTTGAATCACAGAATCATAGAATACCAAGTTGGAAGGCACCTCAAGGATCATCTGGTCCAACCTTTCTTGGCAAAAGCACAGTCTAGACAAGATGGCCCAGCACCCCGTCCAGCTGAATATTAAAAGTGTCCAGTGTTGGGGAATCCCCCACTTCCCTGGGGAGATTATTCCAATGGCTGGTTGTTCTCAGTATGAAAAATTTTCCTCTTGTGTCCAATTGGAATCTCCTCTGGGGTAACTTGTACCCATAACCCTTAGTCTTTTCCACGTGGCTCCTTGTAAAAAGGGAGTCTCCACCTTCTTTGAGACCATGTTTTAAATACTAGAACATGGTGATAAGGTCTCCCCTCAGCCTTCTTTTCTCCAGGCTGAACAAAACCAGTTCTCTCAGCCTTTGCTCACGTGGCATCTTCCCATTCCTTTGATCATTTTCGTGGCCCTTCTCGGGAACCTCTCCAGCTTGTCCACACTTCATTTGTATAGTGGGGACCAAAACTGAACCCAGTATCAAATCTCAGTTTGGGCTTCATGGTTAGGACTACTACAGCGCTGGTGGGACTGGCTCTGCTTATGTAGTCCTGGATGCTGGGCTGGTGAGTTTACAGAGGCAGCCCCGCTGAAAATAGTACCACTGGTTTTCACTTCCCCTGAAGTGAGAGAGGATTTGTTGTTGAAAAATCTTAAAACACTCCTGTGTTTGGAAGTGGTTTGGAAGATTTAATGAAGAAGTGGGTAAATACAATTAAAATTCACTTCATTACACCTTCGTATCTCTTGTATCACTGCATTCTGGACTACACTGGGTTTTTTTTTCTCTCTCTGGAGAAGAGAAAAGTATAGTTATTTTCAGGGAATAATATTTTCAGTAATATAGATGCATTTTCAAGTAGGATTGCAGCCTGCAATTCATTATACATGTGAGAAAGTATTTATATAAGAAAATAAATTAATAAATTATCTACTCTCAGCTGTCTTTTTGAGATCAGATACATGCCATGATGTTGAGTCTGTTACACAAGCTGAAATGTAGTAAACTAGAAAAGGACTTTTCCCTCATGGAAAAAGAGACCAAATCATGGAACAGCTGAAAGTGGAGCTTAAAAAACAAAGAGGAAAAAAATGAGAGTATTGCTGTCAGAGAATAGGGATGAAAGGACATGATATCCAACAGAAATGTGACATGAACTCAGGTCCTTTGATGAGATAAGTGAATTGGAGAGCCTGAAGCCAGCCTGGTTGGCTCTGGTGGCCCAGAACCACCTGTCGGAAAAGGGAAATACCATATTACACAGGCACCATCCTCCACAGCAAAAGACTCTGCTAGAGGAGGGTGTTCTCAGGCAAGATGACCTCTTTGCAAGACACTAAGAGGAATACACAGGAAAATAGGAAGTCTTCTTCAAGGAGCTCTGTGCCAAAACAGTGCATAGAAAACTGCAGATAAGTAGGGCACAACTGGGAGAAAAAAAAGTTCACGCAGAGAGTGGATGGAAAAATCTACCCTGGACAGTTGTACTAATGCAGTAATGTATCTCATATTACTTCTCTGGTATTACGTGATCATTCATAGGTTGGGTTTCCATTTCCAGCATGCCTGGACTCACACCACCTGCATTTGAGGATTTGACATATGTAGCAATAAACAGGGTGTATATACCCCAGACAGAATATACCCTTAGTTGTTTTTTTTTTATGCTGTGGAGAAAACTGTATTGATGAAAAACTTGGTTTTGAAGTCATTCTATCCAACTTCTATCCGTATGGTAAATTAAAATGTTACGTGTTTTAAGGAGAGAGATGCAAATCCAGTAATTGAAATAAATAGGGTTAAATTCCTACCTATGACAAAATTCAGCAAGTAAAAATCTGAAACTGTTTGTCATGAGAATAGCAGTAAGTGGCATGTTAATTTTCTACTTATTAAATGCATATAATAAGTATTTAATAATTTTAGAGTGTATAGAGTTTTAAAAATATAATAAGACTTTTTCTGGCATGAAATTTGAACATGCACAATTTTGACCTTTTTAAGCTGCAGACAACCAATTTATGAAAAGCCAGCATCGTTAGCTAAAAGGTTATTGGAGTAGGAGCCATATTTATAGGTTTCTGTCCTGCACATCCGAAATATAGTGTTCAACATACATCTCACTTCCAATATTGCAATAATCAATGAGGTACTTCACGGACATGGTCAGCCAAACATGACAATAAAGACTGGATAATTTTCTTCTTACAGAAGGTGACAGGGATCATTATACCTCCAAATAGAGGAGATATGTTAATTGGACATTGATTGCATGTAAAATATTTTTCAAGAATCCATCTGATTTCTTTTTTTAAAGTAAGTTAAGATACTTTGCTCCTACCAATAGTAGAAAGGAGTGGATTCTACATAACAACATTTGGTAAAAGAGTTTTTTTTCTTTCCTTTTTTTTTCACAGTGCTGTATATATTTTCTTATTCCTATAGAAATCAGAGTTAGAAGATGCACTCATAGACACAACTGATTAAAAGAATTTAAGGCAGAGCAAACAACTTCTGTGCTTCTATGAAAGAACAGATGAACTTAGAGGCAAAACCTGCTATGTTTATTCTTGTTTTCCTATTACACTCCTTTTCCATCTCCTTTAAAAAATACTTGAATAAAGTCTTCTAGGGTGTAAAAGCATTATTCTAACTACTTAAGGATTTTTAGATGTAAAGTCTGTTACTGTGAAAAGCAATGCTACTTGGTAAGTCTTAGCAACCTTTTATAAAAACAAATGACCACTTGTATAAATAGCTGAAAATTAAGGGCAATATCTCATAAGGAGTCAGGCCTCATGCTCTTCATCTTCAGGCTGCCTGGGAGGAGATTTAAGGTGGATTCATCCCAAATACTCATGAAATATCAGAGTGTAGGAACTGTAGGACTTCCAATGCCTTGTTACACTTGTGGTATTTCCAGTTCCTTGTCTCCTCTCTGACGAGAGACAAAAGAAAGCACAGGAACTACCAGAGCAGACTGACATAAGGAATCTGTCCTGCCTGCAGCCTTTTCACAATCACCTCCCTCAAAATGAAAGCCTTGTAATATTATCTGTTAGAGATTAAATCAGTGTTTACATAAAACAAGGAAGTTCCCTACCAATACTCTGCGTAATCTTGAGATGCACTTAAATGTCAAACACATCTGAATTTTGCTGAATCTCTACCCATTGCCTTTGTTGGTCTTAGCAAAGGAAATTAAGCCATTGTTTTTATTTTTTAGAGAGCTTTTGTTTAGAGACAAAAGCTTATTTTCTCTATATGACATCTTATTTTAAATTTAAACAGGCCTGTTAAAAAATTGATTAATTATCTCTAGAGCGAATGACTGCAAAAAGCTCACGCTATTCATATGACCTTGAATTGCCAACTCTGAATTCTTCAAGAACTTTACTTAGCCTTTCTTACATGAAAATATGTTTATAATGAATACAACTCGAGACCTGCATATGTAAACGTTCCCATTGGTAGTGAATAACACTAGAACCTTGCAGCTAACGAAATTGTCCAAGATCTTTAAAACCTGTGATTGTTTACATATTACCTCCCCAGGCCTTACTAACCGTTCCCATAATGATTATAGATACAATCTTATACTTACCTGAAAATTTAGGCCTGCATTTGGCAAGTTAAGTGTTCCAGTAAATTGGGCTGCAAAAAGAACACTTACCTTGAACTGGCATGTATTGTGTGTGTGTCCACCCGTTTATAAATGTGGCGTAATCATAGCACACTGACAATTGCCTTTAAAATACTATTAGCAGCCAGAATGCTACATTTGCTGCTCTTCAAATTACTACTATTACATTGCAACTATCATATTGCAGCTTTACCATATTTTGTGGGTAAAGTTTCCAGCTTCCCTATTTAGTATTGGAATTGAGGCATACTTAAACTGAAAATTCAGGTTCTATTAACATCCGGATGAATTTCTGCAGAGCAGAATAGCTGTGCCTGGGCAGACTTGTTTTGAGAGTTCCTCCCTTTCCAAGCTTTCCCAGCGACGGAGAAGTTTTCTCTTCCCTCCAGGAAGTTCAACCCGTTGCTCAAACAACCTTTCGACACTGTCAATGTCAATCACTGGCAGCACCTTGGCAATGCTTTTTATTCTGGAATTTACCATGCTGTAGACCCTGAGGTAGTCTAAACAGAAGACACAGCAAAATAAGTAATTACAAGTAAATTGAGCAATAATTCCCAACCAACCATTGTTGCCAGTAGTCAGCAACTTGTTTGTGGGCTAAATAGCCCGAGGTGAACCTTTAGGCAGTTCATTTTCTCACAAACCTGTGATTTACTCCGGTTAAGAGTGGTTTGAAATGGATTAATGGAAAATGGATATAGCAGTTTAACTGCTTTGTTTTCTTCTTCAGTTAAGGAAAAAAAAAAGTTTAACAGTGTGTGACTTCATTAGGGAGGCGCCAGTAGCCCTGGCCCCCCCTGAGGATCTGTCAGTGTTTCAATATGGCATCCCTACTTCTAAGTGTTTATAACATGGGCACTGGGAGCCAAATCTAGAATTACTAAGCCATAAAAATGTTGGGTTTTAATAAACAGCAAGTCACAGCTGAGCGCGCATTAACTGGCGAGGCACAACTTGCAGGCATATTCTGAGGGGGTGCCATCATCGAAGAAATGTTAAAGATCAGACTAATATTTTTTACCCTCACGGGATGAATCTGTATTATAGTTAATTTTCTAGTTTACATTTTAAAGAATGTAAAACATCTGTAGATTACGTAATGGATCCTCCCACCACAAAAACGGTTCTAAGTGGGAGGGAAGATGGGAGGAAAATATCAATACTAGGGAAAAGGCAAATTCGTTGTCTCTATTTACTGTTGCTCTGATGTGAAACATCAAAGTTCTCTGTATTTAAACATTTTCTGGACCACATAATTGTTTTTCCTCCTCCTCTGAGTTGCAGAGCTGGGCTGTGTTCCTGGCTGCTTTTTATGGTCACTGCCATTTTAACTTTCACTTTCTATGGAAAAAACTAATGGGAGGAAGATATTGGTTTAATTTGTGAAAATTTAAGTCTCCACTTCAACCACAAGTTTTTCTCGCGTATTTTCTGCTGATCTATTGGAAGGGTCAAAGCCTCAGAAATGCCGACTGACACACTGCACTTTCCAAGAAGCATATCCAAGGTCTGTGGGAGAACAAATCTCCTGAAGAGTCCCCTCAGGCAGTTCAGAGCAACGTGGGATGAATTTTGGCACCTGCTTATTTGTGTGTGCCCACTGCATTCCGTATGCTCTGCTTACAAAAGCTCAGGAAAGACACGATGACTGAGTGCCGGTTTCCTCCTGCCTAATACTTGTCTCCCTGACCATGTTGTGAGCAGTACTAAGCACTGGTGGCCACCTGCTTCTCAAGAGCTGGGCGTTTTAGGTTCCCTAAAACGTTGGCATGCACCAAGGCAGTGCTGTTGCCTCCTTTCCAGGACTTGGTTTTTAAGGAATGGAAGTTGGTGAGAACAACTCATGCCAAAATCATACCAACAACTAGGTCAGGTGTTCACAAGTCCACCGCTTTCACTCACCTTCTGGCATAGATACAGACCAGAACTAGCAGTGGACCAACAAACCACGTAGGAGAGAATTACAGGTCATCAAACCAGCCTCAAAACATACATGTGGAAGGTCTGGTCAAGCACCAACTTCAGCAGGAGATGTGAAACACTTATAGAAAGAAGGCAGGAAACTGCTTTTCCCTAGTTCCTCCCTGGTGCACCACACACTCTTTGGGTCTGAAGGTAGCAGGGGACCCAGGGATACCTATACAATGACTGCAAAATTAGTCATCCTGTTAAAAGTGAGCTTTTCCCTTTCTCCCCTCTTTCCCTCCTTACCCTTTCCCCAAGACAACTTTGTGTTTGATGTCTGCCAGTAAAACTTTGTACCAAGAAAATCCTTTCTGCAGCACCATGGCATCACCTGATGCCCTAAGGAAACCTGGGCCCAACTGCTGCTCAAAGAGGACACAACCAAAGAATAGCCTCAGGCCTTGTTTTCGTTAGCTGTGTAGATGATTTCAGATTTCAAAATCTTCACTTCAGACTGTAACTCCTGACTTCCCACCAGCCACTTACAGCTTTACTCCCAAATTTGTTTCTGGTTATCCTCCTCAAATATTCTGAGCTCTTCTGCCTCGTGCTTGTTTCTAACCTCTTTTGCCACTATAGGCAACCTTAATATACAAGCCCTATCTTCATCTGTTCTGTACCAATGGCCTGATACAAATTTTTGTAGGCACCTCTCTAGCACGTTACCAAACACATACTGTTAAAATGGGCATCTATAGTGGCCCGTCAACACACGCTTCTACAGTTGTAACTGTCAATTAGAAGTACTCCTATATTAGTGCAGTTTGGAACAGGAAATCAAACAAAAAAAACCTAAGCAACCTTAGCACTGCGAAAAAGGACTTTCAGAACTTCAAGTACAGCCAGCATACATCACGTTTCTACATGCAGAACATATGGAGCTGAAAAACAGCAAGTGTTGTTTTGACAGGAAAAATTTGCATTTCAAAAACTGTCATATTAGACATCGGGGAAGAGTATCTTCTGCATTAAAAGAAAGAAACATTGATACTAACATATATTTTTGACCACTTTCAAAGTGGGATTAATAACCCATCTGGAGCCATACAAATACCATTATTGTCAGGAAACATTTAGATGCTACTGCAATAATCACTACGAACATATTTCGGATGCAGGGAAATCTATGGGCTTTGACATATTAGTTATAGCTTCCAAGGATGTAGTCTTTTGAGCAATGCTAAAAAGACTGGTTTCCTCCCTGAAAATAGTTCCCAAGAGCACAGATTTTCATTTGGGGTCTTTTTAAAATTTATTATTTTTAAGATGTGTGAAAAGTGTATTGATGGCAAGTGCTGCACAGAGCTGCTCTTTTCTATTCTCTTCTCTCCTCTCGCTTCTCAACAGATTCTGGTTACAATCTCTCTTAGCCAAGACTACATCTATGCCTGTCCTTGAGATGGTAAAAGGAAAGGACAAAGCTCCTGCAAATGTTTCTTTTACTTGTAGTAAAAGAAGGGGTTCACACCGGGAATGAGTTGCCAAGGCAGCTTCCTCCTCTCACCAGAGCAAGGCCTTCCCAAGTGATGTGCATCTTGATTCCCCATCGAAAAATCATGAAAGCATTTCATTCTAAAGATACTTATTTTAGACTGCAGAAACAACTGCAATAAAAACAGCAAAAAGACTCCATGGGAACAAAATGTCCCCTAGGTTCTCACTCAAAATTTTCTTAGGCTATCAATCACCAGTCTAGAGAAAATAAAGCCGTCATAGTTTCATGGCTATCTGTGACTGCCATAATCCTCATTTGTGAACAGGTATGCAAACCAGTCTGGAACGATGTCACTTCCATGTGTAACCCAAATAAGATCCTGAGCATATCGGAGGGTAAAAGACCTCTGAAGTCAACCTACTGCAAACACTTCACCTGCCACACTTTGTTTTCTTAATAAGTTTTTATCGCTAAGGGACATGAAGATATTTTAGACTTGATTATGAAGAACTGTGTTTTTGCAGAAGAAAAAAAATCACATATCTCACACTTTAAATTACTATGACATACAGTAAAGCACATTATGTAAGAAAGGTAATATTTAGTAAAAAGCAGGGTACAAATTAATTCATAGAATGCTGCTGTACTAAACCAGCTTTCTTTGTAACAGAACCAAGACAAAGGAAATGGTTACTATTCTTTCAGGCATTGCTAAGAAAAGACAACACCTAGCATTTATGGGAGATAAATGAAGGCTAGAAAAGGATTTGGTTGGATTTGGTTCCCTCCCTTCATCTGCATTTACCTTCTGAAGATACATTCTCTTGAAGAGACACGTCATCCAGTTGTATGCAGTAAACCTCAAGTTTTTTGCAAAAATTGCAAGGCCATGTCTTCTGTTACTCACTATTCAACTAGATACTGCTTTTCTGGGGGTAAACAGAGATGTACTTCATCTGTAGAAGAAAAAAATTTTAACCTATTAACCTCTTGTTGTCATGGGAATAATCTTATGTTGTCTTTTAGCCTGGTTTTGCTCACAGCTTCCACTTGTAGCTGCCAAAAGTCAACATGGTGAACATATTACTGGTGCGGTTTCTATCACGTTTCCCCTGGTAAAAAAAAACAGACAGTACCTTTGATTTTTTAGTGTTCACCGACTTGACTCTGACTAAGATCCATGGTAACATTTCTCTTCAGTGTCTGCTACCAACCTTATCAACATAACGTCTGAATTTGTTGCAGTAGGCATGTTAAGTAACATGACTAATATCTGTCATATATAGTTTGCTCTTTATCTGGGCCCCCAAGGAGAAAACTGGGTGCACAGTTGTAGCATTTTCTTTTCAAAGAATTTTATTTTTGGATGTGTTTGTTTTGTCTTGTGCTATTTAAGTGTGACTGTTATTATGTATTTATGTTAAAGAAGGTGGGATTGAAAAATAGCTCCTAAGATCAATAGTTTCTTAATTTTTTTTCCTGAGTTCCCATTTTTACATGATAGGCTTCACAGAAAATAATTGCCCCTGTATATTTTCAGGCAATTGCTAAGATACTGAATATCTTACCTAGTTATTTCTTTTAAAGTCTCTGTTTTGTTAGAAGATGTGTTTTATAAAACTCCCAAACAATTAACGTCTACATCATATTTAAAACTATGGTGTAGTTTTTTGAATCTCACTTGAGGGAACTGACCTCTAGATTTTTAAGTTTTCGATGGAAGGGGGATGGAAATTTTTAGAGACTGATTTAGCCCACCTGATTACAGAGAAGGCCTGGCTGCCTAACTCTTCATCAATTAGTTGATTACAGGATTTAGCTGCAAGAGTAAACATCTGCTGTACATTTGAACCCTAAAATCAGTGTTAACCCTGAATGTCAGAGGCTGGATTTGCACTCCCAGCTGCCACATGACAGCAAGGTGGAGCAGAGATGAGGGAATTGCCAACAGTCTCATCAGGACCTGTAGGGGTATCCAGAACATCTGGTTATAGAGGGACTTGTCACGGTGAATAAGGCAAGCAAGGACTGTTTAACAAGTCTAGATTTATCACATTTTTTGGAAGGAATTAAAAAGGTGCTTTTAATAGTGCTTTGGTCATAGTTATTAGGACTATTAGACCACTTGGGAAGAGTACAAGGTGAACGGCACAGTACAGCTGTGATGCTCAAAAACAGCTACTGGAAAACATGCGATTTTCTTTAAAGTAAACAGAACACCTTTTCTGAAGCTATGGGTAAATCCTGTTATTTCCTCTTAGCTTTAAAGAAAAGATCAAGCAGTAGGGAAAACAGTGTTTCCAGTTCACCTTTTTTTTTTTTTTTTACACCTTTGTATAGAACATATAATGCTTATAATGAAGTATAAAAATACAGTTATAATTTGTTGGGGGTAGAGACTGCTGAGCGAATTGCACTTTGTGGGAAGGAGTGGTACATTTAGAAGCTGTTCAGTGCAGAGATCCAGAGTGCAGAAGCACTTTCCGTATCAGAGTCTGAAAGCACAACTTAGTAAAAGTTTTCTTTTTAAAACATTACAGTATTATTATGGTGTCTGTAGAATTACATATGGCTCTTGTCATTCTTCACAAATGAGTCACGGTTTCCCATATATTGCAATAAACCTGAGCCACGTGACTGATAAAACTGCACATGTCATAAGTGATACATCCGTCTCATTTTAGAAAGAAAGAACGTTACAGTTTTTTGCAGTGGCAATAAGAAACTTTGTTTAAAATTATTTTCCTAGCATTTACAAAAAATATTTCGAAACAGAATTTATATAATACATAAATAATGAAGCTATATCTAATTATCTTGGCTGCTTTTATTTTAAAACTGAAAGGTACTGTTCATTTTATGCCACGTGACCCTAATTAATAACCCAGGTAAAAATACTGTTCAGTGCAAACAGGTTTTTCAGTGGAAATGTTCTGGGTTCCAATTGAAAGAGGTTTTGAAGTACCACTTGTTTATATGAAAACACATGAAATTTGCATTTGGATCTAAACTGTCCTGGCTCAGACACATCTGTATTTTGCATGCAGATGCATTTCTCTTATTTGAATGCTGGCACTACAATGCTCACCTACTGACTGAAGTGACTCTCATGCTGAGATTGAGACAAACAATGTGATGAGTTTTTAACAGGTCTCTGCATGTGGAAGGCATTTGGTCTACCTGTGAATTTTTAAAAAATATTTAAAAAAAATATTTCCATTTTTATATTTGTCATTTTTTTTTACAATATTATTTAACATTACCCTTGAGGCAGGCTGAGTTTTACAGTTAGATACTGTACAGATGGGAAATGGAGGAAAGGACTGATTACACAAACTTGCTAAAGGTCGCCAACCCACTGACAGAGCGGGGAGTTACATTCCAGTTGCCTCTAATTCTGTGTACTATTTCTTACATTAACAGTATGACTACATTTATCTTGTTGAGTAATGGATGAGCAAATACAGGAACTAATAATGCAGACTGATGAGCACTCTCACCTCATAAAGTCAGCTGAGGAGCTTGGGCCAGAAAAATCAGCTTTGAGGGGGGATATTTTGAAAAGAAGTGTCACATTAGATCAGAAACACTGTAAAGATTGTATTTCCACAAGGCACCTGGGTGGCTTAAGAGCACAGTTATTAAATCATCCCTGTGCTTGTTGACCATTTGGTTTTTCCTTGTGGATCTGTACTTAAGTAAGTCCAACACATACAAGTAGTGCGTTGGTGAGTATATGAGGGGCTCCGCTTGCCTCTGATCTGCAGAGGAAATAAAGACCCTGGCTGGTAAAACAGTGATTTTCAAACTGAAAATGATCACTTCTCCTGCCCTGTCTGGAAGCCACTGGATGAATCCCTGGAATATCAGCAGGCGTCACACATGGACATCAACAGGAACCACGAGGACACATCTGAAGGAGAGGACAAACATTGCCAGCTCTGCATATCAGATGATCTATGTTTAGTATTGACGCATTCATCTTGTGTGAAGCTAATTGGAATTGTACAAAAATGTGAATGACTGAGGACAGAGATGAAAACTGCTTTCCCGGGACTCCCCTTCAAGGGGAAACATAGCGGAGTTTATCCTGATGTCTGTTTCAGAATAATTAGACTTTGTAAAAAAAATCATAAAACTGAAACAAGAGAGATTCTAATTCTGAAAACAATCACCAAACAAAAACTCCTTAAGTTAAAAAATCTCTAAGTAAGACTAATCTTCCCATCTGGCTGTACAGTAATCCAAGAGAAGGATAACAAAGTTATTGTGTGGGTTTTTCAATGTTTTTCTTGTGTTCACTGTGGTATTTCACAACTGACTGGGGCCTCCTTCGTCAGTACATTGGGAAACATTCATTGCAATATTAGATTCTATAACTGAAAAAAATAATGGTTTGCCAGAAATCTAACTCCTGTAACATAAGAAGTTGGCTCTTTGAGTAGCTCAGTTCCCAGCCATTGCTAAATTAATCTACAGATGACAGACAGCCCTCTCTGGCCACTGGAAATCATGCTCCAGCTGAACTAGGAGGTCTTCTGACACTGTCCTAGCGCAGCTTAGAAATTCCAGCTTCCACAGCCCGTAATTGCTCCAGGGACTGAAGGGGACAACACTCAGCATCTCCCACGTGCAGACAAATCAGGTGGCAGCCACCAGCCCAGGTCCCAACCAACCACGCCTTTCCATGCCTCAACCCTGCCTTTCTGAAGAGCAGAAAGACAGCTTCCCTCTCTACATCTAACTCCCAAACCACCATCAGTGAACAAAACTAGGGTTTTAACCACATCTTCTAGTTTAACCACTATTTTAACCACATCCAAGTTAAATAACAGGTCCTGTTCATCACTGAATGTCCATCAAAAATCAAAGCCATCACATCAGTGGCATTCTGGACATGACTGTGATGACATAACTCCTCATTCAAGGCAGCCTGGTCATCTCTACTAGGCACTATCTGTTTAACCTCTACTGGGCTGCTCTGGTGGGGCTCACTAACAGCAGCATCTTTGACTACGACATGGGCCAGCCTTGTTAGTATTTTAAGGTATATTGGTTTCCCCACAGTTCCATTGCTTTGCGAGAAAGCTTCGTCCTAAACCCACCTCCCTTCTCAACATGGAGATTCAACATTGCTTGATGGCACATTTATTTTTATCTGGCAGCTGTATAGAAGGGATTAAAAAAGCCTATTGTAATAACACAGAAGCCTGGAAAAAGATTAACATGGAAAGGATGTTAATCCAGTATCAAAAAGTGTTTAGGCTGTGATATCTTTGGAAGCTTACGGATGTCACCTTACAATGGTGTGATAACTATGAAGGGTCTGACTGGAACCAAACAAAGCTGAAATTCAATGTCATCCTGCTTATCCTTTACACGTTATATCACACTAAAGCAGGGAATTTCAAACCAGCAAATCGCTATAATCCCAAAGGGAAATCAAGGATGGAGAATTTCCTGTCCTTTGATATTTAAAATCAGAAATGTTGCTGTTTTCTTTCAACTTACTTTTATTGGTTTTGCATAATACTTGAAACAATACATAAAATAAATATTTTATAATTTTGTTCCTGAACATTTCCACAAAACAAACACAAAATACCGCAACCTTGTCTACTCTATTGACCTTCACCACAAGTGTCCAGGACATGAGCTTCTCCACCCACCAGCCAGCTACATAAGGGATTAAAATGGTATTTTTAGAGGGAAAATCAGGACTCCTTGAGAATCCATAAGAAGAAATAATGGGGAAAGGATGTTTTTAAGAGGTCCTCCAAAAATCTACCAAAAACACAGGACACAATCAAAACTCAAGGCTTCTTTTCTAAAGAAGAGTAGTTATTAAAAAGCCCTCTGTAAGTAGACCAAGCACAGTGCAAAAGTCACAAAAATCTATCTTTAAAGCATTTTCTAACCACCTTCGAAAATTTCATCTAACCATGGTTTTGAAGCCTGGCAACCTGTCTCTTACATCTGACACCTGGGAGACCTGAGATCTGTCACTCAGTAAAAAGAAATGGGCTGTCTCACCTCACCTCCTGCAGAGAAAACTAACACAGAACACCAGTAGCCTTCACACCAAAACGATGATACTTTCAAAGCCTGCCAGAAAAAGTCTATCCCATGCAGCATCACGACAAAGCAGATTTTATTTCCAGAGAAGAGAGGGCATCAGCAAACCTTGGAAGAAACACTTCTCATTAACCAGTCCATATCAATGAACTGTGCTTCCAAAACACTTAAACTACCAGATATGTTAATCTTCTTCCAAATCAGAAAGGGTTAACATATTTTCCAACCTCATGACACCTCATTCAAAATGAAACGAAAGTGGTTTCTCCAGTGTACAGGATGTACATGAAGAAGAGCAAATTTACAAGTGAACTCAAGAACAAGCTGCAGCCTCAGTTCTTCAGTTCATAATGTGCAACCGACCTTCTGAGGAATAAAATGAGTGATGGGTAGCACCAGCTCTGCAATACAGCAGAAGTGGAGAACAACAGTCTTTGGAGAGAATTTAGAATAAGGACCTGAAACAGGAATTAAAATTCACGCTTTTGTGAACAGTACTTTCAAGTCTCTCATAATCACAAATAATTAATACTTTGCTATACAGCCTTTCTACATCAGTTTCTAGGAGCTGATCAGTGCTTTCATCAGAGACAAAGTGTTATCAGGAAAATTGTTCTTTGCACGGATTTTAGTAAAGCATCATTATTTTCTGAACTTTCCAGTTTGGCCATAAGGGCTTTGTCTATACGAACAAATTAAAGATATGGGGGACTCTTCCCTGGCAGTGATGCCAACGCATGATCATATCCATCATATTAAATTCTGTTAGGCTCCAAAACAGTAGCTGCAACCAGAACACTACTGGGTTCCTAGCCAGTGTGAACTCCTCAAACTGTATCATTAATTCTTTTGAAAAGTGCTGGCCAGCTCTGGCCAAAACTGTACCCAGTTATTGCTCATGATTTAATGATACGGTTGACAAATGACACTTGCTGGAGCGAGTGCAGAGGAGGGCAACGAAACTGGTGAAGGGCATGGAGAATAAATCTTATGAAGAGCGATTGAAGGAGCTGGGACTGTTTAGTTTGAGGAGGAGGAGGCTGAGGGGAGACCTCATGACTCTCTACAACTACTTGAAAGGACATTGTAGAGAGTTTGGGGCTGGTCTCTTCTCACAGGTAACTAGCAATAGAGCAAGAGGGAAGGGCTTCAAGCTGCAACAGGGTAGGTTTAGACTGGACATTAGAAAACAATTCTTCACAGAAAGAGTGGTCAGACACTGGAATAGGCTGCCCAGGGAGGTGGTCGAGTCACCATCCCTGAATGTGTTTAAGAGTCATTTAGATGTGGTGTTGGGGGGTATGGTGTAGGGGAGAACTTTGTGGAGTGGGGTTGAAGGTTGGACTCGATGATCCTAAGGGTCTTTTCCAACCTGAATGATTCTATGATTCTATGAAATCCCAGGACTTCTTCTAACAGTACTTAATTTATTTGTATGGTCATAGCCAAAGAGTGGGGTTTATCTCACCCAGCTGTAGGTGTCTGAAGCTGAGCAGTTACTGTAATCTTGGTAATTAGAGTCAGTGGTGGTTTTGTTTGTAGCATGTACTTCAGTGGCCCGTTTTCGGATGAAACGCAGCCCCCTACAAGCGCCCGTTCCTCCCTGCGGGTTAAAAGCATCCCACGGCCATGAACTGAAGTGAGACCAAGCCCACCTGAAGATCATCCTGCTGTGAACCAAACCAAACCCCGCGGTTTAGCACCATCCTCACAAGTCCTGAAACAAAGAAAGAGCTAATAAGCAAGGCCCGAAACTGCCTGAAAGGCCGCGAGCCTGCTTCTCCCTGCCAGCCTGGCAAGAGAGCCGGGTTCTGAGCCTCCCTTTCCCTGTTTGCAGTGTGAGGTCTGTGTGTTTAATTACCTCACGGAGAAAGTTGTGAGGCCCACCTACATAATGTTTGCCGAGCAGTGTTTGTAGAGCACTGTGTGGTACGCGAAAAGGGGGAAGGGGGAGCCGGGCGCCGAAGGTGGAGATGGAACAGGCCATGGAGCTCTGAGTTCCTACCGTTCTCTTCACTCCCCTGCACGGCGGCTGCAGGCGTGGAGATAGCTCAGTCTTACAATTAATTGCTTATTTTCTCGGTATAAACTGCATCAAGGACCACTGTATAAGTTTGCTGTTTGGAGGTAGCTTGCGAGTTGTGGCTGTTTTGGGCTGCCTGCTGGGTCCTGGCATCGCGACCGCGTTTGGACACACAGAAGAGCGGTAGGGATTTTCCCCTCAGCCCCCACTCCAGACGCTTTTAGCTCCCAATGAAACTGCTTAGGAAAAACATACGTGAAAACACCACCGTTAAGGGAAATAATACCTATCTGAATGGTGACAGTCCTTACCAGTGACTCCCACAGCGATATGTAGGCACAAGGGGCAGAGGAATTCAGAGCGATGGGGGAAAGGCAGGGCATCGAGCGTGAATGGTGGCTGTTTAAGCAGGGCACAATATTGCCAGTGTTACAGACAGCTGGGAGGAAGTCCTGGAGGGGGCATCATGGTCCACTGACCCCACACTTCTGTCTGACAGCTTTGAAAGAGGCCAGCAAGAAAAATCTATGCCTATTAAGCAGTGGCAAACCCTGTTCCTCCCTGGGGAATAGCCAGAGCCGGGAGACAAAAATCCAGTTGCTTTAACCATTCCCTCCAGAAAAAAAAAAATCCTACCATTTAGAGCTCCATTTTACTTTCTCCATGCTGGCTCAAATGTATTAAAGGATCTGGCATTGCAGAGGGCTGGTCTCAGGACTTGGGTTTTTTTAGTCTAGAGAAAAGAAGGCTGAGGAGGGATCTGATCAATGCTTATAAATACTTAAAGGATGGGTGTCAAGAGGATGGGGCCAGTCTTTTTTCAGTGGTGCCCAGTGACAGGACAAGAGGAAATGGGCACAAACTTGAACATAAGAAGTTCCATCTCAACATGAGGAGGAACTTCTTTCCTGTGAGGGTGGCAGAGCCCTGGAACAGGCTGCCCAGAGAGGTGGTGGAGAATCCTTCTCTGGAGACATTCAAAACCCACCCGGACACATTCCTGTGCAACCTGCTCTGGGTGGACCTGCTTTGGCAGGGGGTTGGACTAGATGATCTCCAGAGGTCCCTTCCAACCCCATGTGATTCTGTGACTCTGTCTCAGGCTTTGGAATCCTGAGAGTCTAAGCAGGCAGGCAAGTAGTTATAACCTCTCCTATCTCCCATTTAGGCCATCTGGCTCAATGAGTCCCAGAATAAGCTATAGAGCCCGTTGCTGGCATTTGAGCACCTGCAAAAGGTTATCAGCACAGGACCACGAGACCGGTCCAAATCCAGTTTGAAAGTATGCGGCCCAGAAGGTGTGAGCTTCTCCTCCCTTATTTCATTAATACTCGAGCTGGGCAGCCTTCTCTGTTATTTCTTGTCACACAGGCCGTTATGATATGGCTTCTGTGCTTTAAAGCCAGTAAGGATGGCTAGGTGACTCTCCAGGAGATGTTGTTGTTTGAATCCACTGTACCATTGCCATTGGCAGAGGCTCGTGAAAGGCAAAGTGATTTCAGCTGGTGGGAGAGCAGTGCCTCGAAGCCAAGTTTCAAGGTGGAAATCAGTGTAGAATTACACTGAGTGAGTGCTACAGCCAGGGCCAAGAGGGAGAAGCCTCCCTGCACTGCCAAGTGCTTCAAAGAAGGATTTATGACCCCTTTGAGAGTTTAGGATGGTGCCAGCTGTTGATGGTAGCTAATATGGCACAAAAGAGAGGGTCAATTCACACTGGATTTAACACCCCTGAATCAACAGAATTGCACCAGTATGAATTTAGGCTGACTTTTAGGATGGGGGACTGTTCATAAAAACTTTTATGTAATTACTACCAAGATGTCTATGTTACTATTTTATATTTACAGTTAGAATGAACTGTTCAAAACAGGAGTAACACTCTTAATATCTGACAGAGATATGGGGAGTGCCTGGGAAAAGCGTCTAACCTAAGGTAATAAATCCCAGATTAGGAAGCAAAAGCTAAGGCACACAAAATAAAGAAGAATAGAATTTAAGAATCTAAGAATAAGAATAATTTAATAAAAATTCTTCTATCTCCACTGTGCCAGAGGACATCCAGCTGATGTTGGAAGAAGATGATAATCCTAGTTAAGTGTTGCCTCACTAGTCAGGACTTTTAGGATCAATAGAAAAGCTGAGGTGAAGTTTTGAAGGCTTGTCTTGTGGGATGTTGCAGTGGTATCAATACTGCTGTCTTGTTGCTCTGATGATCTGCTTCTTGTTAAAAAACTCTCGGTATTGAGTGATTCAGAAGATGCACCAACAGTACAAAACAGTCCTTGCTCATTCTGTCAGAGCCTAAGGAGCTCATGGAATTTTTCAGTATAAAGTTCCAGGGATAACACTGCCGTTCAGGAGCCATCACTTCTAGGACATGCTCCTCTATAGATAGCAAGCGTGGAAATCACTGGTGATGAAACAATTACACTGAATATACCGTTCAAAACCTATCCAAGAGGCAGAAACAGCAAAGAAGTCTTTGAAAGAAGGATCACTCAGCATCTGTAAGGTGAAAAACATCCCTTGGTAGAAGCCTTTGAGGATAGGTAAGGAATTGTGAGATGTTCAGTGAAGCTCCAACTTAAAATGAGATTAGTGCTGCAGAACAAGATTCACTAAAATATCAGGTGTTGCTCTGATTTCTCTACTGCTAGGCAGAAGTGGAAATTATCTTTTATGTCTGTATCTGAAGCATCAGAGTTTGATGAGTTGGACAAGACAATAATGAGGTGAAAAATCTCTGGCTAACACTATTTTGTTTGGTATATCCATACATAATTAAGCACTTCAAGAAAGACTGAGGAAGGAGCTGAAAAAGTAAATTTGAAAATGCTGTAGGAAGTCATTAGAATATACTTAAGTTTGAATAAAGAATCACAGTAAATTTAGCTGATAATACATGGAAAATATTTTATCCAATGGTATAAGTAACTTAATTTGAAGAAGTTGTTTGCAATTTATAGACAACATTTTATAGGATTCAATTATGAACATTGCTCAATAATGTTTCCCAATCACTAAGATAAAACATTTCAGCTGCAAAGATTTTCTTATCAGTGTTTCTTAATTTTTCCATAACAGGCCTTAGAAAAAAATCTGGGAGATGACTATTTTATTTTGAAATGTCCAGGCTGTTTTCCCTCCAACATTCTCATTTTTAATGTTGCTCCTGTGTTGTAGTGTCTAAATCACTATTTTCTTGCTTAGACTAAACTTTCTATTACACTAGCTCACTTCTGATTTGAAAGGTCAGTTAAATTGACTATAAATTTAATATGCAGAAGAAGCAAATCAAGTTCTTCATCTCTGTAATAATTTATCTAGGAATTTAATAGTTTTTAAAAAATATCGCTGTTATTTAGAATAATGTTATATATTCATGCGTGTTCACAGAATCACAGAATAATACTGGGTTGGAAGGGATCTCAGGACCATATTTCTTCTCCTAGTTCCACAGCTTTGCAGTTGTTTCCCAGCTCTCTCTGTTGAATTGTTTCCCTTCAGTCTCCTCTGTGTATAGTCTAGACTTTCTCCTAATACTGTCATCCTCCATCCTTTCCTTAATACGTTTTTCTTGTATCTCCACTAATCTCCTATTTATCTTTTACCAGCTTGGATATAAATTAACACAAATTGCTCCAGAAACCGATGTCTTGTCATTTAGAGTTTAAAGAAGTTGCAGCACACCACAGAAGTACAGAAGGTGCTAAGGTAAAACAGCTGAAATTCAGATATTTGAATGTGCCATCATCAAACCCCTGCTCCACAATTTTTTGACAGCAACTTTTCCCCTCTGCTCAAAGATGAACTTCTGAGGATACTTATAATTGCTAAGCAGTTTGCTGCCTGTCTCCAAGGGAGTGCTGACAAATGCACATCAACCTGATGTGAACTTGGATCTTCCTCAAAGAAGAAGAGGCTTCTAGGTCTGAACATGGAAGCAAAGGAGGAGAGAAGTTGTCTGCTGAGCCAGCCTTGAACAGGAGCGCTCCTGAGAGATGACAGTGGTGACAAAGTAGGAAACTTGCTGAAAGTAACTTTTCAGAGCTTGTTCACAAACCGCCTGTGATTTTAACAGCTGATCTTACTGGACTAGATGGAGTTACCTCCAGAAAAGCCCTGCCTGTCTCATATTGGAAGATCTCATTTGAGAACTGCAATGTGACTGCATATTTCCACATGCGCCCTGAAAGGTATTCTGTCTTTAGGGCATATCTAAATATACCTAGATATTTTGTCCAAACCCAAACGTGGCTGCCACTGTCACAAAAAGGGATGAAAAGATGCAAGTGCCCCCTCTCTTACTGCAATTAACGGCCAGCTCAGGATGTCAAAGACACTGAAGCAGACTGATCATGAAGTAAAGAGTTAAGGACTGGCTTGCAACATGGAGAGATCAAGCGTGCAGCATTTGGCATTCATGGTATTCTCACCTGGGAAAGGAAAGTCTGGAGTTTGGATTCCCAGCTCTGCTCTGTATTTTGCATTAAATGGCTATCGACAATAGTAGTTCAGAGAGAAAAGATCACAGATCCTTCGACTTTCCTTTCCTAACACTATTGACCGAATCCTAAAGAAACAGAATCATGCTCACTCTCACTCCTGACCCTGGCCCACTCAATCTTTAATGGTACTGGGCAAAGAAGAATGACCTCAAGAGGTCATATGGATCATATCCATACTCCAAATAGCCTGTGGTCTGTTGCTTGGGAACATAGAAGGTCTGTCACACACCGAGTCACTGCTCTTACGAATAAGCCCTTAGCACTATATCGTAGAGATTGGTTACAATATAGAAGCAATACAATTGTAATACATTTCACTGCTTATACAAAAATCATAGAATGCTTCAGGATGGAAGGGACCCTTAAAGATCATCGAGTTCCAACCCCCTGCCATGGACAGGGACACCTCCCACCAGACCAGGTTGCTCCAAGCCCCATCCAGCCTGGCCTTGCACACCTCCAGGGATGGGGCAGCCACAGATTCTCTGGGCAACCTCTTCCAGTGTCTCACCACCCTCACAGGAAAGAGTTTCTTCCTCATATCTAATCTAAATCTCCCCTCTTCCAGTTTGAAGCCATTACCCCTCATCCTATCACTGCATGAGCCTATGAAAAAGGTGGTGTGTTCCAAAGATATTTTATTGTTACTTATCCTATTTGCGATCTGGAAGTGCTGTTGTTTCGATTTACATAATTGGCTCAGTCTATGTCAGCCTCAAAAAAAAAATATTTGAAGAGAATCAGCCCTTTTTACTAGCATATTGAAATGCTTTCAGATATTTTTCTGCTAGAAGTCCAATCTCTGGGAAGATTCAGGTGCAAAATTATTATGTAGGCTAAAGAGAAGGCAGAAGTAATCATTAATGCTATGGGCAGCACGGGCATTTTAACATTAGTAACTTTTAGGCAGCCACATTTGAGGAAAGAAGAGTTTGGTGGGGCAGATAGAGACATAATTTAGAGAAAAATATACGAGGGGTCTCTAGAATATAAAAGCTCTGAATGTTTGTTGATTAATAGTGGGAAAGAAAAGTTGCACAATACACGGGCACTCAGTTCCTATAAGCAACAAAATCCATATGAAATAAATTTTGTAAAACCCAACTGTAAAGTAATGGTGAATGCTGATATTTTGAAGTATTCAGCAGCTGATCCTGTTGGTCAAATCAACCCTGTCATTCTCCGGAAAGATGCTGCGAGGAACGCTCTTCAATGAAACTGAACTGTTACTGCTAAAACATTATTTTACTCACATTTCCCATACTGCATATGTGTTACTGGGTAAAGCATGCGAGAATATGTTTGCATGGCAGATGCTCCACAAAATAAAGCTGTACTGTACTTTTGTTTGCCACTAACAACATCTTGGAAGTTGGGAGATATGCCAATAACCATGAGGCAGTTATGTTGTTGGGATAAACCGCAAAGACTTTGCAAGCTTCTGCTATGTAATTTTTCTACAATTGCAGTTAACGATTTCATTCCCATAGTACTGTTTGGTCATTCTCACCACAACAGTCGACCTGATTTATTGATCAAAAGAAATGAACACAAATAAGTAACAGTTAAGTGAAAGTTGGGGAGTTTCAAGCAAGCTGTGGGGAAGGAACAAGCTGCATTTGGTCAGATTTAAAAAAGGCAAGACCTAGCTAGGACTGACCTGTTCTTCCAGCTCAGCACTTGCTCTTTTCTCCATTAAAATCATTGGAGCTTTTAAAATTATTTCTCAGCTGGATGCAAACTTATGCTGTGCTCATTTATTCCACTGTTGGGCATCAAAGCCCAACAACAATGTTTTTTAGAAAAAACTCTTGTCCTGTGGCTACTGGCACCACAGATTTGTTTATTGGAACGTCAAGTTCAACAGAAATTGCACATCATCAGAGTCTTGCTGATGGAAGTTTCTTGCCGTGGCTTTTTGGGATGGTTTCAAACCACATGCATGATTTTCTTAGCAAAAGGCAGTGAAGCAGATGCTCACCTTAAGGACACATTGTATTATTGAACAGGGTTCTTTTATGTACTTATTAAATAAGCAGATCAAGGCTTTCTTTTTCCCACAGAAGTGTCAGTTGCTCAGGTGTAATGTGTTTATATGTGTCCATGAAGAATTCATCCAGGTAGAAGTGAACATATTGCAGAGAACAATGAAGAAGCAACCTAATTTGCATCATTGTAAAGGGATTGTAAGATAGAGAAGAGATACAGAGGGAAGACACGGGTGCTTGGAATCACACTCAACTTATTCAAGTTGTACACGATAGGAACAACTGCAGGTCAGGAACTGAGAGGCAATCTTGGAAGAACGAGAGCACGTAGGCCTTATAATATATTCGGTTTTAAGCATTGACTTGGAACCCAACCCTAAAATGTCAGGAAAATATCTTTGAAAACCTTTGGCTAAATATTTCATAAAACTTTTGTGGCTATTTTGCATAGATCACAAAAGTTCACCAGTGTTACCTTTACCCCAATTCATTTTAGGTCCTAGCCCTGCCAGCATACCATAGATATTCCAATTTATACTGAAATTTTTGTTTATTCTATAAAAGCTGAGATAAAAGTATAAGATAAGTCATTGCCAAAATAATGTCAAAAAGTATGCAATGCCATTAAGAACTGTGTAATACGTATCTGTGATGGAGTGGCATTAAGGCAACCTTAAACCCTATTATTTTTTAAGGAAATGTCATTGCTTTCAAGCTTGTCAAGTTTGTCATTGCCACCAAGTCTGAATCTTTGCCTTTACGACTTAAATATTTCTCAACCTCGTTTAGAAAACATCTAATGACACACAGAAATTAAAAATATGATAACAGGAAGAATGTAAAAAGATATATATGGATGTGTATGTTGCTTCTGGACTCAGTTGATGGCAATGTTAATTGGAGCTGTGGTGCCGCAACTATTTAGATATAATCAGAACACATGCAAACAAAGTGAGTACAGTATATACTTCTAAATCTAAGAGCAGGAGGCTCTCCTAATTATTGATTCCGTCCTCACACACATTTGGGATGAAACTTATTTCTCCCAGAAATGTTCTCAGTCTTAATTAATTATTGATATGCAAGCACCACAAGTCTTAGATGAACGATACTTTATAGATTCAAAAAGCCTTCTTTGCTTCGTCATCAGGGGCTTCTGATCACTGATGGTGCACTGCAACAGCATGTAGAAGAAATGCACACTATATTGGATCAACCAAAAAGACAGTACACATGATATGATGTACTGTCATCAGTGACTAACTTCTAAATGTAAATTTACCGGTTGTAAATCTTATGGCCATTTTTTTTTGTCGTTGTTCAGGCTGCTACCTTCTATTGCTGCCTCCTGGACTGTTTTAGAGTGAGCTCTTTACGACAGGAAATCAAATCTCTATTCCCATAGTATGATGTGGTCAGTCATTTTTCTTCTGCATGTGAGTTTATGGCTGCTACCATATATCTGTCTTTACTTATGTATGAAGCAAAAAACAGATGAAGACACTGGGTCTCAATCCAGATCCTCTTTTTTTCTGTCTGGACTGAAGCACAAATGGATTTGAAGATTCAAAATGCAAATGAAACTTCAGAAAAAAACAAAGGGGTTAACTTTCATTGAAAGCACACCTGAATTTCTGAAAACATTTTAGTTTGCATTTTAATTTACTATTTATCTCATGATATTTGAATTAATCAGGAAGAATTTTTCCTTGAGAGATAGACTGTTTCCAAAGAAAGTATGATTTTGGTGAATCACAAGCCGTTCGTCCCTGTCCTCCAAAGTGCACCTCAGTGAGGTGTTTGTTGTCATCTGCTAAAATAAACTGATCTCAGCTGTGATGGTGTCATCACCAGTCTCCAAACTAGGTTTTACACTGCAGTATGAGGCCCATGACACCACTCCAGAACCCTCCAAAGTATGTCTAAGGCTGTATATTCCTCTGCCTTCTTTATAACCTGTAAGAACAAATTGCACTATGGGTGTAACAGCTTCAGATCATGACCACACTGATTATTAGTCAAAGTTATAAGATAAACAGTTAATTTACTTTGCCACAGTGAAGGTAAAGCACTTGTGTTATCTTTAAATAAGCTACCCCAGATAAAATGACATGCATTGTACATCTGATACTTGTGTTCTATCTCTAGCAGAGCCTCCAGATTCCTTCTTGCAGGATCTCATCCGTCTAGGAGAACTAGAGATTTCCTTATCTGGCTGGCCAAGTTGGCAGAGTGATGCTTTGTAAAAGAAATCATCAGGATATTGCACAGCATGTGGCTGTGGACTTAATTACCACAGCATACTTTATCTGCCACACCTTGCCTTTAAAATAGCAGTCCTAATCTTGACTTGTGGTCCTACAATTATACCTTCCCCATAGTCCCTAATAAAACTCTCTTTGCTTTGCATCGATAGAGGCGCTGAAAACTGTCAATCCAATTTAAAGGAAATTGTATTCATTTAATTAAAAAGAACAGTGATACCTGACAACCAAATTTTCAGAGCACCCCCCATGAATATTCAGTATATAAACATACTAGGATTTTATCCATCTGGCATTTGCAAACTAATCCATTCTCCAACATTGTGCCTTAACAGAAACAACTTGCTTAATCTATATACATTTAAAATATGAATAGGTGTATACAGTACCATTTTAAAATTTTCTAATCTCAGATAATCTCAAAAGTTTATAGAGCCCAATAGTACCATAAATAGGGAAAACCTCTAAGTGGGATATTATGTCTGTCAGTGTCAAGTAACCCCATTACTTGTCACAGTTTAAACTTTGGTGGAAGAATAAGCTATTTTTCTGCTCTTTGTTATGAAGATCTGTGATAGGTAAAATATGGCAGAGGCAGGAAGGTGATCTAGAGGAGTAAGTTCTGTCCCCACAATCTTTTCAGAAGACCTTTGCTAGGAAGTGGTTTCTAATAACCTTACAAAAAGGACAGTTCCCAGTCTCACCTTACAAGAACTACTCCCACAGATGGTTGTCCTTAATCTTTTCTAATTCTAATGTTTTCTTGTCAGAGGAACACTTTCGGTTTGTTATAAATTGGCCATAGCTGTTTTTTCAGCTCTAAAAA
Organism: Arenaria interpres; assembly: GCA_013399435.1. Classification (NCBI taxonomy): domain Eukaryota; kingdom Metazoa; phylum Chordata; class Aves; order Charadriiformes; family Scolopacidae; genus Arenaria; species Arenaria interpres. Next base: position 18,163 of record VXAK01018962.1, on the reverse strand, counting down.
GTTTCTATAGTAAATATTTGCAGAAGAAAATATAAAGCCTGCCAGAAAAATTATTCAACATTTCAACATATCCCCTTCCCACCTAAACGTAGTACAGCTTGGACATACCCCATCTAGTTTCAAGCAGAAGCAATCGTAGCATATGATTTCAAATCTGATCTATCATTTTTTTCTGGGCTATGAACCTTGACATAGACTATTTTCTCCTTCTAAGAGCAGAAATAGTACGCTAGAGAGCCAGTGTTTCCATGTGAAAGAACGAACATGGGGAGAGCTTGGTAAATGTGTATAGATTTCATACATGGGAACTGGAAAAATAAAATATTGATAAAGAATCTCATTAGCTTGTACACAGATAGACTAGATGAAAACTTGTAACGCTTCATGCAAAAAACCCCACACTGTCTGTGCAAAAAACAACCATGGCGCATAAAACTTTGGTAAAGAGTTACTAAGCATTTCTTTTAGGCATCTTAATAGGCAAGAGTCAAAATGTAACAGAAGTCCTCAAGCAGTATAACTGGCATGGTAAAAAAAGTGAACTGCACAGTTAATTTTGATATGTATAAATTGAGAAATAGTAAAAGCCTGTTTATTTTCCATTTAACATTAGGTTGTTTGCTACAAGACATGCTCCAGGGTATTTTCCATTTGAAACATCTGATGCAATAGACTTCCCTCCTTTGTGATGAGTGCTCTGACAGAGAAAAGTGGGAACAAAGACGTGTGTATTCTAGGTATTTCTGATGTCAACATTTTTCAGCCAAGTAAGACCACCCATTTTTCTCTCTATTCCACCATGGACATGCTGGATGGAAGTAGGTCTGTGCGAAACATTTCTTAGAGATGAGGTATCCAAAAGTATGCGACTGCCCGCTATGAAATGACAGCACAATCTTGTTTGAGTACCCCAAAATAACGCTGCTGAGTATAGCTATTTATCAGAGGCATAAAACAGTGATTGTTCTATTAATTTAAAAACATTTACTTTATGTAATGGGACAACAATAAGGAAAACACTCTCTGCCGAATCCCTGAAATCAGAGATACTGGGGAAACCCACTTTTTACAGCAGCTGAGAAAAGAAGGGTAAAAGCAAGAAGAAGTGCTCTGCAGTCAAAAGACCTGTCAATGAAAGAGAATTCCATGGAAGGGAGTTGTCGGTGCTGTTCCCAGATATTCAAGGACAGGTTGGGTAGGCATGAGAGAAAATCTCCCAGACTGTAACAGGCCAAGTGATTCAAGAGTTTTCCTGTAGCTATTTATTTGGTATTTAAGAGTCTGTGTGGAAAATAATTCTGCTGCGTATATCTATAGATGGAGAACTTTCTCTAATTAAAAACACTGAAATTTATAAACTCCGAGTCAGTGGCGGAAAAGTCACCGCAAAATATATTCTACAAAATACAATAGGGAGGAAAAAAATGGAAAGAGGAAACAATTGGAGCTCTTGTGCAAAACAGCAGTATTCTTTGGTGTCACTATTCCTTTGTTAATCGGGAAAATAGCAAAATGACCCCACTTAACTTCACTCCAGAAAAGGATGGAAACACAATCCAGCTGACAGCTATCCAGTCAGGCCAATAAAGAAAGAAATCTAATTTTTATGATCACATTTGCATATCATATTCAGACATGCATTTTCCTGTCTCTGTTTTACAAACACACCCCATCTTTTTGTATAGGTACACAACATCCCATTGTGAGTTTGAATATGACAATGTGTGGCAAATCTATGAAGTGACACAAAAAACGTGCCGAGTTTTTAAAGTAATACAATTGAGATGAAAACATAATAAATGCTGCTCTTTAGTTCAGTATGTAAATAGTTGTGATTACTGTAACTCCAGGTTTTTTTTGTTTTTGTTTTTTTTGTTTTTTTTTTTTTGATATTATGGAATCATAGGATGGTTAGAGTTGGAAGGGACCTTAAAGATCCAACCCCCCTGCCCTGGGCAGGGACACCTCCCACCAGACCAGGTTGCTCAAAGCCCCATCCAGCCTGGCCTTGAACCCCTCCAGGGATGGGGCAGCCACAGCTTCTCTGGGCAACCTCTTCCACTGTCTCACCACCCTCACAGTCAAAAATTTCTTTCTAGTACCTAATCTAAATCTCCCCTCTTCCAGTTTGAAGCCATTACCCCTCATCCTATCACTGCAATCCCTGATCAAGAGTCCCTCCCCATCTCTCCTGGAGCCCCTTTAGGTACTGGAAGGAGCTCTAAGGTCTCCCCAGAGCCTTCTCTTCTCCAGGCTGAACAACCCCAGCTCTCTCAGCCTGAAAGAGCTAAAAAAATGGAAATTTTATCAGAAAGTGCCACACTAAGCTTTGATAGTCAAACAACTGTAACAAAGTGGTACTGGTTTCTATTTTGGATCTTTGACTTTCTGGTTCTGCTCCAGTAGCATGAAGTTATGCTTGGTTTCATCACTGCACAAATCTGTTGAATTGTTAAAAATTAAAATGATTAAATAAAAAAATGTCATATTTCAATATAAATATACATAAACAGAAAAACAAGCTGTGTTAGCAACCTGACATCTAGAGCTTGTCAAACTACTAAGACAAAAGTTTTGAAATTATTTCTTTTCTTGAAGAAAATAATTTCATACCAAAACTTGTTTTGCATTTTTTTGATCTATCACCTGTCTGTCTTGTTACATGTTACATATTGAGAAAAGACTAAAATATTTCCTCAACTAATCGAAATAATTAAGAAGTGTCACTGGCATTGCTTTCACAAATTCAGAGAAGCAGAAAAAATAATTTTTGCCATCTTCTGCCAAACAGAACTGTGCACGAGACCATTATTTCAATAATTTTTCTTGTTTTATCACACTTTGTTTTTTTCTCCTGTCTTTTCCAGATAGCAAAGTGGCAAAGGTGAGAGATTAGAAAAAAGAAATAATGTCTTAAAAATTTAAAAATGTCTTTACAAGCAATGTTTTTTTCTGAAATAGAAGACCTTTTTCTAGAAAAAATCTTGTGTGAAAAACATCATTGGCCAAAATTGTGATTTTGAAACAAGTACTGGAAAATGCCAGCCACTATTAATGATATTTACATTTGTATCCTATCATCCACTGTTAATGATAATTTACACTTGTATCCTTTTCTTATTTGGAAATCACAGCTATACATTATTTCACACAAATATTTTGTTTATCTGGTCTCTTCTTTGTAAATCTGGTGACCAAAGAGTTAATGTTTTTGGAAAGCATGGTAATGGGCGATGCTGGAGGGCACTGACCAGCTCAGAACTGCTCCAAGCAGCTGTGGCTCCATGGAGTTCCAAGGAATTGCAACCGCTTATGCCAGATCTAAATATATCTGCATCTGAAGAGTTCCCATTAACTAAAATAATCAGGCTTCAAACAAAGGTGGGAGTTTGCCCTGATTTCTGTATCTGGACATTTCAACTACAGCACTCTTCTGAGCTTTCTTTGAGAAGAGCCAAAACTAGTTTGGTCCCCACCTGTGATGGAAAATGTTTTAGTATTCAGTTTTCTGATGAAAAAAAAAAAAACAGTCAAAGAAAACAGACCCTTTCCAGTAAAATCTTTCATGAAAATATAACAGTGAGCAGTTGTGCTGTGTCAAAATTACATATTTCTATTGAAAGATCCTTCAGCAACGTTTTTTTTTGTGTTACATAAAGTTAACTATTTAGCTACAGAAATAAACAGGAACATTTAGAACATTTAGTGACTATCTATAGCATGTCATTATGTGAAGTCCTGCAAAGTAACAGCTAGTTACTTGGTCTGCTTCTCAACTGAGCAGTGGCTACCCTATACAAGGCCCAGAGACAGGATCCTTTCCCTTTTTCTACTTCTGTCTACCTTCTTCATGTAGACCATGCAAAAACTAACAAAAAGAAGGTGATTTTTTTTTCACAGAGTTTGCCTTTTGTTAAAAAAAAAAAAAAAA